>CAIGRS010334265.1:0-15559 GCA_903798395.1 Fraxinus floribunda
CAAAAACATTTGAAATTTACAAGTATAGATGGTAATGATTTAAAAAAATAAAAATAAAAAAATTGCTAGTTTATAATTAAGCAATAATACATATTCGTTATGAGGGTGGAGCAACGAAGATAAAGTAAATGAAACTTTTGAAAACATGCGAGGGGGTATTGCCCCTTGTGGGGGGTTGAGAGGGTAGTGCCTTTCGTAGGATGTCCAACGAGGATTGACCTACCCGATTAGGTTGTGGGGGGTTGAAGGGGCAACGCCCCCAACGGAGATCGATCTGTTGGGTCAGGTTGCAGGGGGTCGAAGAGTCAGTGCCCTTCGTGGGATTTGGGGGGGCAACGCCCTTAATGGAGATCGACCTGCCCGATCAGGTCGCGGGGGCGAGGGGCAGCGCCCCTCGTGGGGGTTCGGGGACAACGTCCCCAACGAGGATCAAGTCGTGGGGTTGAGGGGACAGCGCCCCTCATGGGGCTCGAGGGCTGTGTGATTTTTATGTATGTATTGAATTAAATATTTTCTAATGTTTTTGAATTAATGGTTTGTTTGATTGCAATGGTGAAAAATAAGTGAAAAGAAAATGAATTCTAAGAAAAATAATTGCCTACAAATTGTTTTGTAGGGAATTGTTAATTTAGTGTGTTTGATTGATATAATTTTTCACTTGAAAAATTTTTAAATTTTGTATTCGTTTGGCTTTGTTTTACATGAAAATTGTCCATTAAAGTGATAATTTTTTCCGCAATTGGTTATAAAATTCATTTCCATTGCCAAAAAGTAAAAACGAAAAAAACGAAAAAAAAAATCCTAAAAAAATCATGTTTTTCATCAAAATTTAGTGTTCTTTTGACTTTTTTTTACATAAAAATTGTTCATCAAAGTGAAAATAGATTTACAACTAGTTATGAAATTTATTTTCATAGCAAAAAAAAAAAAAAAAAAAAATTCAGCAGGAAAAACTTTTCATCAATTTTGAGGAAAATATGGGTGAAGGGGAAAAAGTTTTGCCTAGAAAATTGTGGCAATCAAACAAGCCAAAACCAAAAAAGTGGAACAACCATGCTACATTTATGTACAAATGGAATTCATTTTTCAAGTTCCATGGAAAAAAAGTGGTTATCAACCATAGCCTAAATTATTAATAAGTGAAATTGTATTTATAGTTTGTGTAAAATGGTAGAATTTTTTGGCATTAAAAAATGGAAGGTGCAAAAATAAATAGTGATTTGGCCGTCCTCTCTTTTATAGTAGCGGTGATGATTAAATAGCAAATATTCTTACCGAAATCAACTAGTCCATGTAACGAAAAAGCACAATAACCAGATTCTTCATGAGATGTCAAATGAATCCTCAATCTTGCAAAAATGACTCTTGAGACAGTAAAAGTGATCTTAGGAGCGTGTCCATGTCCTATGATTTTGTTTCAGCGTACATTGTTCCATTCGATATACCAATTAAGCAAGGAAACATATTCGAACTCACCAAAACAAGCACTGGGAACTTCTTGAGTTAAATATCTGATGATGGTTTAACCTTCTCCCTCAGAAACTGTAATATGTGTTCTCGTTTCCAGTTATCGACCCTGCAGAAGATCAGCAAAGAAAAGTAAATGCGACAGCAATGACGAAGCAATCAAAATTAAGCAAGCAACAAGTTTGCACCTACATAAGTTGTTATCCTCTCATGTATAATGAAATTAGGTCAAGCTGATCCACTATATCAATTTATGAAGGAAATTTCCATTACAGGATGTAAAGGCACGCATTTTTTATGTGATTGAACAGTACGACGGAAAAGATTTTAACTTTTTTTCTTCACCTCTTATTCTTATTCCTTTTGCAACAAGAAATAAAATCAAAAGGCTGTCTATCCAGAACCCCAATTTTGATGTCCCAACACCTTGGAAAGCACCATTCTTATAGAGATAAATGCACTTCCACATCTTCACCCGAAATTAAATGGCTGGTGAGATGAAGGGTTCCCTTTTTTTCTAAGGGTGCTCCCTGGAACAAATCAAGGGGAGATGGACTGGGGGCTATAGCTCAGAGATTACAGCACATATAAGCAATTCAAACAATAAAAATATAAAGCCAACCTGATAGTTTCCTTTGGTTTTCTGTCGTCATCCAACATGATCAATTTTGGTGGAGAATTAAAGGCATACTGAACTTTCACGGTAGGAAATTTATCCTTCTCTTCCTCGATAAAACCAACAATTTCAGGATAAAAGACCAGTTTCCTCATGCAAACTTCTAAAATTGCACCAGAATATATAACCTGCAACCACGTTCAGATTTGATGTATTGTTTATTCCCCGCAATGTGAAAACAGAAATCCACCAGAATACTCTCTTTTAACTTTTTATAGTTGACAATAAGGAAGCACAAATCCATCAGCACTCTATTTAGTCCTAAGATATTATCTACCAATTATCATCAGTACCATACCTTGCTTGTCGCATCATCAGAATCCTCAGAGCAACACTTCAAACAATCAGACACTAGCTCTGCAGCAATGGGAAATTAATAAATCATTTGCTATAACTTAACATGGGTGAAAAATGAAAACATTTTCAAGGGTTATGAGAACAGAAAAATGTTTTTTTGATAGGCTGAGAACAGAAAAATGTTGGAAGGTTGTTACTATAGTTTAGTATATAGTGTATAATCATGTTGCAAGGGTGCTTGAGATTATAAATAGGAATTCCCATATTGATTTGAGATAATTAAAGGAATTAATATTGACCTCTTCACGCATCTTTTGACAATTCAATCAGTATGTTCAGTTTATTTCCTACATTTCTCTCTCGACCTATCTCCAATTTCACCATCCATGACCCCAAGATTCAGTCTTTGTTCTTATAAATCTGGAGCCATAGATCACAGCACATATTTCCAAGTCCATAATTTCATGTATATCCCTTCCATAAATCAAAATTGTAGGAAAATCATATTTAGCTTGTGTTTGAATCTAATTTTGAGGAGAATAGAAATTTTGGAATAGTGATTGACGTGAGAATATGTGGTGGAAAAGTGATGAAAAGTTTTTGATTTGTGTGAAATATTATTTTATTTGGAGAATGTGTGGTTAAAATGAAGAATGAAAATGAAAATGAGAATGAGAAATTAACGGGTGTCAAACGGGGGCTTAGTTGTTTACAGTTAAAAACAAGGAAGGGGACTAAAGATTGGATTATAAGGCAGTAGTACATAGTTTCATGATCAAACCTTTCCTATTATTTCAAATATGTACAACTCCCACTTTCTAGAAATGCAGTGGAAATAATATTTTAATGGATGTCATATGAGCCCCCTTTCCAATACTTGGTTTCCCTATTTGCTCGTTTTGGATCGTAATGCCATGACTTTTGTGACCTTGATCATTCTGATAGGAGATCAGAACTTCCTGAGAAATTTTTATTTTTGTTACTCACTATATCAAGGGTTTTGTAAGGAAATAACAGAAAATGGGGAACAAAATCCTGTATAAAGGCACATATTAAAACTCTTACACTATCCATAATCTAGCTTCGAATCAATACAAGAAGGAATAACCTGTAAGCACCAAAACAAAAGGCACAAAAAATAAAAAACTACTCTTAAGCCGAAAATTTGAGTTATCCTCAGTCCTCACAAAGAGCCTTTTTATTTCAATCTCTCCAAATAGCCCACATCAAACAATCTTGAGCTATAGTCTAACTAGCAACCTTTGAGTTGTCACTAAGACTCTGAGCTTCCAACAAACAACACACTGTCTGAGGTATTGACCAGCCACTCCAAAAAAATTCAGTAATATAAAAATAGACTTAACAGAAAATATGCCTTTCTAAAACCACATTCCAGGGGAAAAGCTACATTATCTCTTGAGAAGTAACATAAATAAAGATTTAACAGAAAAGACGCCTCCCCTTTCTTTCATGTCTGCATAACTCCCATCAACATACAACATGGCAATCAAACCTGGGAATGGCGTCCACATCGCAACCCTATAAAGCCCTTCTCAGACATTTGACCCTGTAGACCCAGAAGACACCTGATTCTCTGACCATCCCCAACAGTAAAACCTATAAACTTGGAAAAATCAGCTAATATGTTCATAATTCCTCCCCATAAACTACAATCACAAGGTTCAGTCCATGCTCTAGTTTTCAAATCTCTCTACTCCCTATCACATTTATATCCAATTATCCTTCTCCATGGTTTAATGGAAAATCTTGTCACCGTTTCCCCAGGAGAGCTTGACTGAAAATGACAAGAGACCTTATTCTGAAACCTCGGCTTCATGTCAACATCCCATTCCACTAAATGATACTTTCTTCACCCTCTCAAAAGAGGTCCCACGGAAGCCTATCCAGTTTCTTGGTAACAGAGACGAGAACGTTATTCAAGGACGTGGAGAAAGATGGGTACACTGGTAAATTACTCGAGTAAAGTCATTGTACCTTTTTGACAATTAAAATATTTCCAGCTAGCCAACTTGTCCCCTAAATTCTTCACAATAGGACTCCACACAACACACTTGAAATTAGATTCCAAAGGCCTGCCAAGTAAGTGATCGGAACTTCCCACTTTACATCTCAGAATATCCGCCAACTCATTTAATTTGGCACCCCGTCCGTAGGTATAATAAATCCAAATAACTTCAGGCCTCAAACCACACAACACCTTCCATAGACACCACAATTGACTCCAATCATCACAGAGAACTATGAAATCATCAATGAACAGAAGATGGCCAAAAAATACATTCAACTTGATCAGAATCTATGAAGTTGACAAAGGACTCGGACAAACTAACACTTGGAAAAAAAAAATACAGACCATCAATTAATTTTCTTTAATTTTTTACGTTTATATATTATCTCTTTAATTTTTATTCTTTATTTTTCAATAGCACCAAATCTATTTTTAGCTCTGATTTTGGAACTTGCACGTAAAACCGTTTTAATCTAGGATAGGATAATTGTTGTTATAGAAATAACACAAATTCAATATGAAGTCCGTAGATTCAAATTAAATTGACTTTTTATTTACACATTTTTTGTAATAATTAAACACGTCAAAACTTTACATGTCAAAATTTACAAAAATGGGGTTTGTGGTGTTGTTGATATGTCGAGTCCAAAATTAAAAAATATAAAAACTACAGAACATGCTGACACCAACACTTCATCTTAGGAGTATCCATGCTTCATAGATCAATACAAGGACTGAAATTCTGAACTAAGAATCCTATGCTTAAATTTTTCTATAAGCTTGCTAAACGCTTGTGTCTATCAACAATAAGAGGGAAGACAAGAGATCCCCTAGTACAATGCCCCTTGAATTTCTGTAAGAGGCACGAGTCCATTCACCGAAAATGGAGAATCTGACAGTAAACAAGCACAGAAAGATAAGCTGTTTTCATTTAGCCCCAAAACACTCGTACACTCCCTAACAATATCAACAAACTCCAATCAACATGGTCATAACTCAAACTTCTCAGAATCAAGTTTCGAGAAAACTACTTGTACCACTCTTTAAATTAGTAATCCAAAAGTTCGTTAGTAGTAACATTACATCCAAAATCTGCCTGCCTCTCACAAAGGCATCCTGCGAAAAAGTAATAATGCATCCAACACTTATTTTCATTCCAAGAGCTAGAACCATTTGCAATAACTTCATGCACTACTAGTCAAGCCAATTGCTATTGTCTCTGACTTCACATCCCTTTTTTTCTTAGGCAACAAAGCTGTAAAGGTATAATTAAACTTTTGTCAAAATAACCTTTGTCTAGTTTTTGATACTTTCTTCAAATACTCATTACTTCGCAGCAATAATGGACAAAGGCTCATGTGAAGCCATCCCGGAGTCTGTCACCAGCACATGATTTCAAAGCAAATAAAGTCAGGCCAATGTGACTAAAACCTAAATCATTCCCTTTGTTGGACGAATCAAGTTAAGCATTTCAAATTGAAGCAGCATTTTGCATTCCTGTTTTAGTCCCAGTTTTCTAAACAAACCAGGTTGTAGGTAACTTCGGCTTGAATTTTTCTCATTGATGGTCAATGCAATTATATGATAACTAAACTTGAGGTGAAATTGATTTGTCTATCCATAATAAAGAGAGGCTTATCAGACACCTAATTCACATTTTTCAGATGGAAACTGGCACAGAAGAGTCTATCAGGTCCAGTTTCGATCTCGAACTAATAACGTAGGCCGGACGAGAGAAATTTAGGGCCCGTTTGATAAGGATTANTTTTATTAGATGAGTGGGGCCCAATAACGGTCATATTTTCAATTTTAATTGGATTTTAATCCGTACCAAACGGGGCCTTAGAAAATCCGTTTTCCAGTCTTAAGAACCTGACTCAAAAGAGTAACCCCCCGTTTAGACTTTTGGGCCCTTATTCCTTTAGAATCGAGACCCGGCCAGGCTCTCGTTGTTCCAACAAGGGACCAAGAGCACCTCAATGCAAGTTCTTCCGTGCATTCATTCACGTCCTTAAAAGTTGTTTTTTCAAGTTAACTTGCCTTGCTAATGCTAGCTTGCCTTCTATTATTAATGTCCAGAGCGTGGAAGAAGCACCATTGAAGGTCCTTTTGACCGAACTTGCCAAAAAATCACAACAAAAAAAGTTGTTCTTGCCATGCAATTAGCGTCGAAGACATCTTTATCAAAGGAAGAGGCTGTGTCATTCGGCTCCTCAAATAAGATGTTAGGATGGGCAGGCTCATCCACGGAAAATAGAGGAACCGACTTTCTAGTGTGCACTTTAGTTTTCAAAATCCACTGTTGTTAAATCAAGCCAAGTCTTTCCCTCAACTAGAGATGTAATATCCGACATATGATGTTCGGACTTGGGTACTAGTATCGAGTATGGGTACGTGTCCAAGTGTCGGATTTTTTATTTTCTAAAATGTAGGATATGAACATGGTTAAAAAGAGTCCAAATTTCAGACACGTGTATGTAAGTACGTCTTTGAAACTTCAATTTTTTTCCCAAAAATTCACATGTAAAAATTTGAATAATAATTAAATGGAAAATTATATATTGTGATTTATAACTAGTGGCAATTTTTTCCCATAAATTTACAAGCAAAATCTTTTCATTTGTTTTAGATGTGATTGCATTTTATATATTATAATTTATAATAAGATCAATTAATTTCGCAGCCTGTTTATAAATGGTTCGATGAGATGATTTTATGTGCTTGTTTATAAACACTTCAAAAAACTATCTACAAGTAATCATCAATTTCATAGGACTAACTTTTTTTTTTTTAAGTGCAAATTACACCGCATAACACATTTTAACAAATTATTCATAAATTACATCGAAATTGATATCTAAAAAAAACACATCACTCCTAAATTACCCAATTACAAAAGCCATTTTACGCCACCAAACAGTCCTCAAATCATTCTCCCACCCAAGATATTGCTAAAAAATCCAAAATTTCGTTTCCTGTACATATTAAGGCCCACCCAAAACTAAAGGCCGGTGGATAAAAAAAATTTAAAAAAAGAAGAGCCCAGAAGCCCAATTTTAATTTTATTTTTATTTATATTTTTATTTATATTTTTTTTAAAAGGGCCATAGTCCAACAAAACCCTTTCTCTTTCCCTAATTCCTTTCAGATTCACAGCTTTCTACACTCTATAAGAACAATGGCGGCATCCAAGTTCCAACAAGTTCCGTCCCTGGCCGTGTCAAATTGAAAATCTCCGTGTTCATATTTCATATCCGTACCCGTGTCGTGTCATGTCGACATGGGTATGCCAACTAGAAAGACGAGTCCGAGCATCACAGCTGTTCACCTCTTCTATCGGTCTCAACCCTTCTCAAATGGGTGAAAGCCCGATCTGACAAATGCCTTTTCAGTCCCAAACACTTCCTCTGCATAGGCTACACAAGTAAGGACCTACCACATCTACACTCTTGGAAGATACTTGCTAGCTATCCAGATCATGGATATTTGAAGTTTATTCTCATCTAAATTCTAAGCTGAGTATGAAAATTCTTGACGCACTAACCTGGCTATATGTTAACTGGACCTCTTGAGTCTTAAATGGTCTGAGCTTTTACTCAGTACACATTGGACCTCTTAAGCAGTCTCGACTTTCACTCAGTACCAAATTTTATTACAAACTCATTATCCCAAGTCTACTTTATCTTTCAATATGTGAAAAAGGCGTGGGTCGCAATTCTACTGTAATGTTTTATGTTTCTGATGCTATGGCGAAACAAATTTCCCATGAGAATACCAGTCTACGAGAAATAGCTCTGGAATCAGAGTCCCTGTACTTTTCTTGAATATCCACATCCGACTGCACGTTATTTTCAGATCAGTTTCGTTCCTAATGTCTTGATTAGTAACAGTAAATTTTTACCAGAATATTACAGGTGACCAACCCCGACCCACAAAAAATGAGAAACTGTGAGTGTTTTTTTCATTCTTTTAGGTCAATGGATTGATGTTCTAGCAGAAATAAAAAATGGAAAGGCAACCTTAAAATAGAATAGCGCAGACGTAACAATCATGATTCATCTATAATTATAAGGGACCCCAATATTAGCAATCAATAAATAAGCGTCTTCAATGATTGAGAAACTAAGAATAGCGGAAAAGAATAAATCTTTAGAATAAGATAATACACAAACACGTATTTGCATATACACCAGATCTGCAATGCACAGCATCTCAAATAAAATCAACTAAATCATTTTTACAAGCAAGATGCCATTACTAATTTAGTGTATATTACCATAAATTACAATAAAAGGAAGAAATGCTCTTAAGTCTTCATAAAATGTGTCTTTGCGTAATAGAAGAAATTAGTACGTCTTAAGGAAAACAATACAATTTTCATAAATCAGAGGAACCCAAAAAATTAAACGCTTTTTTGCTACCGGCCTCTATTAATTTAATACCCACGATCAAAAAGAACACGCTCACGCAATTCAGAGGGATTCAGTGATACGAATTCATCAAAAACTGAGACAAATATGAAAGGATTATTTATTTTTATTTTTAATTCCAATTCCGTGCCACCAAAGGCCCTTCTAGTTTATATGTACACATCTTCAAGATCCAAATTTGGAAACAATAATTAAGAAAACAAGCAAAAAAATCGAACAATTTAGAGGAATCCTTTATCTGCAAAACCCAGAAACAACTGGAAGAAAACATATACATAGAAATCGTGTAAATACCTTGATCTTTGATGTATTCAGCAAAGGTGTGGCAATCGGAGCATAGAGCTAGGCCCGTGAATCCCAGATTTTCACATTCTTTGGTGCTGAGGTGCTGATCTGCATGAGCGAAACAAATGAAAAATGCAAAAAGTAATACGAAACCCATGGTGTAGTAGCACATTCCGTTGTGTTATCTTTGTCAATTCCTGGGTATTTTTTCCGAGTACTGTAGAACAGACGAGCTAAAAAAGTGTTGTGCCAAGTCAAAGTCAATATAGTTATCACTGTTCATTAAGGACTAAACTATGATATCCCATTAAAATTATGATTTATTTTTCGTTTTGTTCTTATCAATCATAAATTTTTTAATAAAAATAATATTACACATAATTTTTTTTAAAAAAATCTTTTTTTAAACCACACATTTTTTTAACATTTTTTTAAAAAAAAAATATTGTTCCAACCATTAAAATTTCAAATAATGGGCGCCAAACATGGAGTAAAGTTATCTGGAAAATAGGTCGAGCTGATTATAAACTTAGCATCATCTGTATTTTACATCGAGTTGGATGCTTCCACGGTTCCACCCTACAAAGAAGTGCAAGGCATAACTTTGTTCGTGTCAAGCTTAGGTTGGATCGGCTCGGCCAATATGGGAGCCAATAATTTTATATTTTTTATCAACTCATGTGTTATTGGACCAGTTTTTAACTGTCAAATGGACAAAATCGATTAAAAATGACCATTTGCTTACGTATTTCATTGGATGAAGATGTCTAGGTTTATTCATTGGGATGAAATCATTCAATCCTTTCAACAAAATCAATAACAAGATCGACTTAAGGAAGCAAGTCAGGAAGAGGATACAGTAGTTAGAAAATAGATTTTGTTTGAACACATCTCTTACTGTATTATGCTAATAGATTTTGTTTGAACATATCTCTTACTGTATTATGCTAGCCTATCATAACTATATTCGATTCGATGATAGTTACTTTGTTGACTGAATAACACAAGGGCACATCAATTTTTTCCTCTTAATCATACCACGAATCAAATTATTATTGTTATAACACCATGCCATATATACTATATCCCATCACATCGACGCCTAATCGAGAGAGTCGTACATGAGCAACATACAAGACGACTAAGGTTCAAAACATCACAAAATTATTCAAATTCTTCACAATCATACAACATCAAGTGCACAATACAAAATTATAATTCATAATATCGTAGTTAAAAGACTCAAATCTTAGACGGAGTCGTTAACTATCTTTACTATTGAGCTAAGTACAAATGCCTATAGAAGTACATTTGACACCACAACCACATGCAAGGCAAAAGTCGTTGGAGGCACATTGGCTACATCTATTCCCACATTGTAGTATCTTTCTTGACGTTGCTGTATCTGCTTGAAATTTCATGGCCTCCACTTGCATCACACAAGTCTTTGGCAGTGGCAAAACTGCAATAACAAAAAGAAAAGAAAATATGTAGTCAAATTATTTATAATAAAAAAAATAAATGCAAACGTTCAATTTTAACGTTCAAAACCTAAAATTTTATGCAAAATCACTACAGTGCCCTTTTATTAAAACGCCGTCTAAACAAAGTTGACGAGATTCTCGACAATATAAAACTTTATATCCATATTGACGATGAAGATTAGGGTGTCTAAATGGATAAGAAATTCTTATCAACTTTACCTAATTTTTCAAGAATATCGAAGGGAAGAGAAAGAATTTGGTACCGAATTCAGTGTGGTCATGTGAAAGTGATTTTTTTTTTAATTTTTTTAAAGAATGTATGGTTAAAAGGTAAGGAATAGTATTTGAAAATGTGAAAAATGATTTATTTTTTAAGAATGTGTAATTGAAAATGAACTCGAGGAAAAGTAATTTTCAAAAAATCACCCCCCACACGAGGACCTAAACCCAGAGGAGAAAGACTAACCAAATGCTGCTATCAAGCAGAGAGTAAAGAAAGCCAACTTAAGTGAAATCCTCTCCATGTTCAAGTGCTGATTGGAATCTGTTGGTTCAAATGGACAATTTATAAAGGTATTATAAGTCCAATAAATCAAAACAAAAATCAATTAATTAATTAAAAATGAATAAAAAAATAAGGTTTGAGACCAACTGAAATATTTAAGGTGGAAATAAGACCACAGCAACAAAAATCAAACACTTCCTTTCCACTATCAGGGTCCACTCTATTTGGACTTTTTGAACGGATTTTTGTGTGTAATAAACCCTAAGCCGGCAGTCAAATTTTAGCAATAATAAAAAAAAGGTTTAATTAAATTTATACACTTTAATTAGGGGATTAGGATTGTCTTTGCTACACTCACGACTTCTTCAAATGACTAAATATTCAAAAACTATAGTTAAATTAAATACTACATACATTTACGTGATGGAGTCATTTTAAATTTTAGCTCGATTCTTGATGAGTATCAATACTCTCAGATCAACTCATTATACTGGAATTCCTTCTCCTTTTAAAAATTACATAAATCTTTATTGGACCAAGTTAGCTATTCTTTTCACTCTCGAGTAATGAATAAGATCTCCTTGTACTTTTTTTTTTGTTGTCGTCAAAGTATAAAGGGAGTCTACATAGGCTCCGTCAAACTCCGTCAAATTCGCAAGTGAACAACGGAATCTTGAAGCTTCTAAGCTTGCTAGAAGCAAACGAGTAGAGTATGATAGATTGATCATGTTATTCAGAAAAGAAATAAGTTGTGTTTGACATCCATTTCTTAAAATTTATTTTTAACCATATATTTCGTAAATGATAAACCCACAATGTTTATCAACTTTTCAAAAAATAATAATAATAACATAAAGTTTTATCATAATCTACTAAAAATATAATTTTTATCAAAACAAACGGGCATAATTAGTTGTCTCAAGACAATAGCAAAATACAAAAAATTGTTTACCATTTCAAACTTCGATATAAAATTAATTATTCTAGTTTGTTATATGATGAGCAATACTGGACAAAAAGAAGAGAAGAAAGAACGGAATTTAACTACGATGGATTGGACAAAATGAATTATTGATTAAAAACAACAGATTGAACTACAATATCCATTATTCATTTGAAGATATTCTCAGTTCTCAAAAGTATAAAACAAACATAACAGGACACACTGCAAATTATATACTATTTCAAAACTTTTACTTGGACTTGTACTGTAATAATCTTCAAAATTCAATACTTGGAACTATAATTCTGAATAATCACTTATATGAACTATAATCCTACAAGAAAGAAAAACTAACTTTCGTATTATAACCGATGTGTGTCCTATATAAATTACACTGCTAGTTCTCTACAAAGTAGATAGTGTGGAAATACACACAAAACAGACATACAAAGAACTGAGTGAATGACCGTTGACCTCAGTTCTCAAGACGTATGGAAAACTCAAACTTGAAGCCATTAGTGTCGGGGACTTTTGTGTTGCATAATCAGTTACCTATTCTCTTGAATAATAGGAGAAGAGGTGATATTATCTGTCTCGCCACCAGAGGTCTTCGACTTAATATATGAACGAGCTACCTCTAACATTATATCCACTTCTTTCTTATACTGCAAAGTTGGAAGTCGTTGAACTTGTTGCAGAAATTAATCAATAGAATAATTATATGCGAAGATGGTAAATCACAAAAGCAATACATACCTCGTTGATTGCACCAGCTTTTATTTTTGATTGCATCACGCACCATTTCTTGAAATGTGCACCTGTGAGGATTGTGAAAGTATAAAAAATCTAGTCATTAAGATGAATAAGTCGTAATGATCACAATAATCAAAGAGGACGTGATGAAGCAGAAGCGTTTAAAGGGATTAGAATGGACAATGACATGCATAACTATAATGTAAAAAGACAAAAATAGAACACGAATGTAATTAGTTAGATGAAGTTGATCAAAGCATCAGCATGAAATGATACACTGAAGTTGATTATGGAAAAAAGAACAGCGGATGGAAGTAGTTCAAGTAATTTAAATCCAATGACTTTAGACCAAAGTGAACGGAGTTCATTCATGGATTCTAACTCAACTGAAAACATGGTGCAATGACAAGGCAGATCAAAACATAACAAATATGCTTAAAGAAAAAACCGACATTCACTTCTGCACATTATTCCAATGAAGAACATAGTTCTATATAAGAGCCCTCACAAAAAGAATGTCTGTAATTTATTCAGCATGGTATAACCAACACTGAATTCTTCAATGTATTCAAGGGTGGTCTATACAAATCAAGTTTGCAGTTCAAGAAAAGGAATAATAAATGATCTGGGGAATATCTAGGCATATGTGGACCGGTCAATGGACTTATTGGTCTAATTCTTGTCTTTTGTATTTAGTCGTAACTGATATAGCAAAAGTGTGTGTGTTGACTATATTGCTTGAATTTTAGTTCATATAATCAGTTATAATCATTTCATTGGAGATTACAGTTTAGCTCAAGGCTTAAATGTTGTTAGCATACTGGACCTGGTTTAGAACATGTGGAAACAGTTTAGTTGGGGGCCAGATAACATAAGTTTTTAGGTTCCAAGGTAAGTGACCTGATCCTATTGCTGTTCCTGTGGCCATGTTATGGTAATCGAAATGATGGGCTTGTTGTACAGCATAAAATATCTTTCTTTTTATGGTTTATTGAAACTATTGTAAATTATACCAAACGAACTAAAATCTGAATTTTAATCTAAGTCAAAGTCAACAATTAATTTTAACCACATATTTCATTGACCCACAACTTTTCTATTATACATTTCATCAACTTTTATTAAAATCTTATTTTAATCCCCACCAAATAGGGGCTAATGTATTGTGAACATATGTTATATTTGTTTTAAAAAATTAAATTTAATGTTATATTTTTAATCCAGCTAGCAGTTAATATGGTTTTACAATACTCTGTTGAGCTCATTACTTTAACATTTTTAGATATAGAGAATTAACAGCTTGGATGGGCCTATTAAAGGTAAGATGCCACTTGACTAGTGTGTCAAGCTGAGAGTGGTTTAAGCCTCCATTAGAAAAGAAAATATAAACAGTTTAATTTATGTATAAATAGAAATGAGTGATAGACAAGTAGATACTAATTGTGGGACAATATGGTTGAAAATGAAATATGACAATTTATAAAGTTTGCCAAACGGAGGCTAAATCATTGAACACGTCTAACCAAGATGAGTTAGCTGGCCTTAATTCCACATAAATTCACCCATTGATGGGTGAAGATGGTAATAACTGATAGAGTAATGTAGACAAAAATGATTCTCGTTTTGAGATAAACAAAGGGAAGACAGAGTCAAGAACCTAAGGTTAATTGTGTAGATTACTGCTGTAAGTTTGCCAAGTTGACAGACGAATACTTTATTATCCATAAATATGTAACAAAGGCATCCACCAACGGACATTGCAATGGCTAAATGTGTGGATTTTGATGCACATGTCACATTTAATTTAAGCAACCAATATGTATTTGCCAGATTTGACATATGTTGTAGGTAAACCTCCAGTAGATGCATTACACAAGCTGAAAAACTAAAACACCAAAGCATTAACAAACAGCAGAAACTTACCAACTTTAATATCCAAAGTGCACGAGGACTCAGAGTTTGTATCCAATGACCATCTACAATGAACCTGACACAGTAAACATATTTACTTGAGAGATAAATAGAGGGCAGAGACATGAAGAAAGGATGGATACCACGCACAAAATAAAATAAAGAAAAACTATCATTCACCACCTGATCCTGAAGCTAGAGATGATACAATATTAATATTCGAATATGTTCTTGAACTCATGTATAGACACAAATGAAGAAAATGTACAAATGATTGAATAAATGTGATACGTACTTCGAAGTATGAACCAAATGGAACATCATGTGCCTGTTGTACAGTCTCAAACACCTAATAAAATAAAATAAAAAATTATCGCCCTAATGGCCCAAGAAACTACTGGAATAAATTGATAATGAGAAACAAATGGTCTCACTAGTGTTTTCTTATCTGCTTTCAAGATAGCATGCTGCCACTCTGTCATTGCTGTATCCGGAGGGCACATGGGACTGTTACACAAGGATCTAAAAGTAATCTCTCTGACTTGACCATCATACTCATCAGCAGCATGCCACTGACCCATCTGAAGTTAGCATAACAATAAATTTGAGATGGTTTATTGAAGATACTAAATCCAGTGAACTAGAAAATTTTAGACATAAGAATAGGTTTGCCCTCTGCATAGTTGTAGAAATAATTGAGGAAGGGTAAAAAATTTCTATTATAACAATTTGATCTATTCTTCAAGATTTGGATGCAAATCACACTTTTTCTCTCTCTC
>CAIGRS010334286.1:0-15638 GCA_903798395.1 Fraxinus floribunda
TGGAATTCAAATTTGGTGACTTTTGAAGAGTTTTTTGCACCACTCCGTGTAGCATTGTTTCTAGGTTATAAATACGTGATTTGTGATCAACTTAAATAATAAGGAATCATAAAAAAACTATAGCCCAAATTTTGAGAGAATTTCATTTCAAATATTCATATTTTCCTTTTCATATTTCAAATTCTTTATGTTCTTGAGTTTTCAAGGATTATATTTGATTGCTTGAGTATTAATCTTTGCAAGACTTGTTTAAATCGTGCAAATCATTTGCCATCAACCCTTCAAACATTAAATCAATTCTAAAGGGAACAAATATTGTTTAAGGACAACGGTATTGTGATCAAATCTTTTGGTGAATATTTCAAGTGGCATGGTTTTTGAAAAGTCGAAATGTTTTTGATAATTAGAAGAGTTTTAGAGAAAATTATCTAGTTTGACTTCCTCTACAAGAAATTCTAGAATATGGAGTGTTTTCAAAAATTAATTTTCAAACAAAAATTAAAATATCTTCTTAAACTTCTACAGGATGCAAAAGTCACGTCATTAAACGTGGCTTTATCTAAAAACTCTTTCAAAAAAGAATTCTCTTTTAAAAATTAATTTTCAAACACCAATTAAAAATTTAAAAGTAACTTTCTCGTAAAACCCTCTTACAAGATGTAGAAACAAAATTAGAAGTCTGGTCAAATGAGTCATAAATCAAATTCATCTACAAACTCTTTTAAATCGAAAAATTATTAAAATGTTCAAAAACATTTCTTCATCTCATAATCTCCAAACGAACCTTTTGTCTTATCTTATCTTGGAATTAATTGATTGACAAAGACTAAGGTAGATGGGAGCAATTGTTATGATACCACGTGCTGGATGGATGGCTGGCTTTCATTAAAGGCCCGTTAAGAACCCCCAACTAATCTGAACCAAACCACTACCAAAACTCTAAACTTCAATTCATACACTCAGATACATTTCTACTAAATAATAAACAAACAAAGCAATTTTTTTGCATTTACAGACTTGTACATTCACGTTGAATTTCAAATTCTGTTGATTATTTGCTTCCAATTCTGCAAATCAAATACTTCTCAAGAAAAAGCCAATCAGATTTGAGCGAATAATTCTCGTGTTTTCCTTGAATTTGTGAGTTTTCGTGCGTGTTTGTGATTTTTAGTATATAGCTGTTTGAGTGATACTTTCCTGGTTACTTGTATAGATATATTTATAATTAGAGTTGCTTTTCTGAGTATCTTGTGTTAGTTTTTTAATGAATGGCGAGTCAATATCGTTAAAGTCGTTCTCTTTGCGATGATCGACCTTTTAGAAGTGGAGCGAATCATTTGCATCTCTAACGCTTAGCAAAAGTTTAGTTTCCAATTAAATATCCTTTTCTAAACTTTAAAATATTGGTTTAATTCGTGATGATATTTCAGCTGAGTGAATCTCTATTTTAAATGATTCGAGTTTTTGAAGGGGATATATTAATACTAGATTCTTTAATTAAGTAGTTGTTAGATAGTGAGATTTCTTCAGAATCTACACTAAACATTGGGTTCGTTTTATTGATCATTTGCAGGCACTCCAACATGTCAGAAGCTCAAAGGAGGACGATGACTGGCGTCAAGCATAATAATGGGTCCATAAATGGATCTATTCCATTGAGGTCTCCTAACGTCGTATCTGAGGTGGATGAGTTCTGTCATGCTCTAGGAGGCAAGAATCCAATTCATAGTATCTTAATTGCAAACAATGGAATGGCAGCTGTCAAGTTTATACGTAGCATTAGAACGTGGGCCTATGAAACATTTGGTACAGAGAAGGCAATTTTGTTGGTGGCTATGGCTACTCCAGAGGACATGAGAATAAATGCAGAGCATATTAGGATAGCAGATCAATTTGTAGAAGTTCCTGGTGGTACTAATAATAATAACTATGCTAATGTGCAGCTCATTGTAGAGGTTTGTTGATATAGTTACGTTCATATATATTTATTTTTCTAATTTTGTATTTATTTGTGTCATCAAAGATAAGCAATACAGTCAAATGATGTTAAGCATCTAGAAGAGATACCATTCCGGATCATGTTTATGACTTGAATTATATGCAGATAAAAATAGTTGAGTAAAGTGGCAAAAAGTATCTGTTAAAGGTAAATTGGCCTAGGTTTGGAAATTACGAGTAAAATACTGTTCTGGCACAATCCTCCCTACTTTCCTCTCTATTTTCATACTCTGTTTTTCCTTTATTTTTTTTCTCTTGGGATGTTAGGTGTAGATTATAAATTTTATCAAAATAGGCATACTAATTCTATATATATTTGTATATGAATAGGAACATAATGTTGATGATATTTGCCATAAAACCGAAAAGAAAAATTATGTCATTTTTGGTTGTTCAGATGGCAGAGATAACGCATGTTGATGCAGTGTGGCCTGGTTGGGGTCACGCATCAGAGAATCCAGAGCTACCAGATGCTTTGAGTGCAAAAGGAATTGTATTTCTGGGGCCACCAGCTGCATCAATGGCAGCACTGGGAGATAAAATTGGATCCTCATTGATTGCACAAGCTGCGGAAGTGCCCACTCTTCCATGGAGTGGTTCTCATGTAAAGTGTTTCTGCTCATAGAGCTGTAACTTGTTGATTTGCTAAGGTTGTCTTGCATTTAATCAAAATGCCAATTTTAGGTGAAAATTCCGTCTGAGAGATGTTTGGTCACTATCCCAGATGACATATATCGTGAAGCATGTGTTCATACAACTGAAGAGGCCATTGCTAGTTGTCAAGTTGTGGGTTATCCTGCAATGATTAAGGCATCTTGGGGCGGTGGCGGCAAAGGCATAAGAAAGGTTAAATTCTTGCCATATCTCTAATGCAATTTTTTTGGGTGCCTAATGCAATCCGTTATGTCTTGTCAATTGTTTCTAATTGTAAAATTGCTTTTCCAAGTTAAAAAATGTGGTTATCCATGTCTCATTTTCTGTGAGGATAACATTGTTTACAATATGGGGTTTTCAGGTCCATAATGACGATGAAGTCAAGGCTTTGTTCAAGCAAGTTCAGGGTGAAGTTCCTGGGTCCCCCATATTTATAATGAAGGTCGCTTCCCAGGTTAGATTATTCACTTTCTCTTCTGATCTGGATGCTCTAACGAGTGCAGGGATGATATTTTATTCTAATATATGTTTTGGTTTCTCAGAGCCAACATTTAGAAGTTCAGTTGCTTTGTGATCAATATGGCAACGTTGTAGCTTTGCATAGCCGTGATTGCAGTGTTCAGAGGCGACACCAAAAGGTTTGTTTAATTCGCTTCTATTATGAACCCGTATTCGCCAGCAATTTGTGACTTTGGGGTGTCCTAAATTACAGAAGGAAGAAGTAATAAACTGCCTTTCTCTTTTACTACTACTGTTTCAATTGTCACTTTAAGGATAGGAATATTTTTCTTTGATGCAAAATCTGATATTTTTTTGTAAAACCTCATTACTTAATTTCCTCACTTGAGATTCAAATTATTTAGATTATTGAAGAGGGCCCTATTACAGTAGCTCCCCTCAACACAGTAAAGAAGCTAGAGCAGGCTGCTAGAAGATTGGCCAAATGCGTGAATTATGTTGGAGCTGCAACTGTTGAGTATCTATACAGTATGGAAACTGGGGAATATTACTTCTTGGAGCTAAACCCGAGGTTACAGGTTTGTATGATTTTCCTTTTGAATTGAACATCAAGGCCAATGTGCGATAACCATCGCAAACCATCCTAGATTCAAATTGGTCTTTCTATGAATACAAAGAATCTTATGAGTACATAATGAGTTACAGATGTGAAGGTTACTTGGCTAAGATTACTAAAATCATGTGTTTAGGACTTTCTGAAGATGGAATAAGAATTGTCATTACTTTGTTACCTTGTCTCTTTTAAAGAGAATTCTTATATTCTTGTTTAATTTAGGTGGAGCACCCTGTCACTGAGTGGATAGCTGAAATAAATTTGCCTGCAGCCCAAGTTGCCGTTGGGATGGGTATCCCTCTCTGGCAAATTCCAGGTCTGGTTCAAAGTTCATAATAGTGGAACTATTTTCTGTTATCTATCTTTGTTAATCGTATTTCTTTTGCATGCTAAATTAGAGATAAGGCGATTTTATGGAATGGAACATGGTGGAGGATACGATGCTTGGAGAAAAACATCTTTTGTTGCTATTCCATTTGACTTTGACAATGCCAAGTCAACAAGGCCAAAAGGTCACTGTGTAGCTGTTCGTGTGACAAGTGAAGATCCTGATGATGGTTTCAAGCCTACAAGTGGGAAAGTACAGGTCAGGATTTTTCAGTTTGAGCAGTCCAAGTTGGGTTTTATAGATTGCATTCTCATGATGATCAGTTATTAATTCAAATAGCTTTGTACAGGAACTGAGTTTTAAAAGCAAGCCAAATGTTTGGGCTTACTTTTCTGTCAAGGTACTTGTTATAAATTAATTTGCTGAGAAACCTATAAATTCGAAGTTGGATCTGACTAACACCTTCACTATTGCAGTCTGGAGGTGGTATTCATGAGTTTTCAGATTCCCAATTTGGTAAGTAGAAGTTTGGTGGCAGATTTTTATATGAACTTCATGTCAAATCCGATATATATCTATTTTATGCATTTTTGACCCAAGAATTTTTTTATTTCATCGGCACTAGTAGTATAAAGTACTACACAAAGTTATGCTAAAACAACAAATATTTGCTACTCAAATCAAATGATTTCACTTCTAAAATTTAAAATCAAAAGAAAAATAAAAGAAGTATTATAATGATACAAAATTATAATTATATAGTATTTTGATTCATGTGTCCAATTGTCCGGGTCCTACACTTTTGAAAAATTATGTGTATGTGTCCCTTGTCAATATCCGTGCTTCATTGCTTCTGGCTCCGGTTGTCTCACCTTTTGTACATTTTTGCTTATCTTTTCTGCTTTATAGTTGCACGTTCTTATGTTCGTCTGAGGTCAGTTTATCAAAGTTGAGTAGGTTGTTAGTTTGATGCTTATACAGCTTATGTGGCACGGAAACTTTTTGAAGCCCTCCAAACATATTTTTACTTGAATAATGGACAGTCCATGTGCAAACTCATTTCTAACAATCCATAATTTTTTGAATCTTAACTCAGGACATGTATTTGCTTTTGGAGAGTCTAGAGCTTTGGCCATTGCAAATATGGTTCTTGGGCTGAAAGAAATTCAAATAAGAGGAGAAATTCGAACAAATGTTGATTACACAATTGATCTTTTACATGTGAGGTTTTCAGATATCAAAATCCTATTTCACCCCATTGATTATAATATGGTTCACATGATTAGAAGTTGACTTATATAAAACATGTTTTTGCAGGCTTCAGATTACAAGGAAAATAAAATACATACAGGATGGCTAGACAGCAGAATTGCAATGAGAGTCAGAGCAGAAAGGCCCCCTTGGCATCTTTCGGTTGTTGGAGGAGCACTTTATGTGAGTATGCTAATTTTCAAGTCTAAGGTGTCTGACATCTTTATTTTGTAAAAAAGTTTCTCTGCACTTTATTATATCATATAATTGTGTTTTTCCATATTTATGAACACAGAAAGCTTCTGCTAGTAGTGCAGCCATGGTTTCAGAATACATCGGTTATCTTGAAAAAGGACAGATTCCTCCCAAGGTATTTAGTATCACAAGATTAGACCAGGAAATGGTTTCAGTTCTTCCTTTCTATAACTGCAATTAATGGATACCCTACTTGCAGCATATTTCACTTGTCAATTCTGAAGTTTCACTAAATATTGAAGGAAGCAAATATACAGTAAGTGTAGACATCTAAAACCATTTAATTATGTATGTTTCTGCCTATGAATATTGGTTCAAGTGGTAGAAGAATATTGGGGCAATGACAGTTAGGTTTTAACAATGTTCTAATATTTTGGGCTTATTTAGATTAATTTGGTAAGGGGAGGTCCTGGAAGCTACAGTCTAACGATGAATGACTTAGAGATTGAAGCAGAGATACATACTCTACGTGATGGAGGTCTATTGATGCAGGCAAGCTGTTACTCTGCCTAGTCCTTTATTTCTCTCTTATTAGAAACTGTTTAAAAATTATTTTTTTATCTGCTACTTTATTGATGCATGGTAAATGGATGGCTATTCATCTATTACTTGGCTTGGTTAATTTACTGCTGCAGCTGGATGGAAACAGTCATGTTATATATGCAGAGGAGGAAGCAGCTGGAACGCGCCTTCTTATTGATGGAAGGACTTGCTTACTTCAGGTGCCAAAGATTTTTTTATTTTTTCCTATTTAAATTAAGTTTTGTCAGTAGAGACTTATACCTTGTTTGATCCCCATTATTTTCAAAATACATTTTTTTCTTTCTTCTTTCAACAAACACATTCTTCAATAAAATAATTTTACATGCAAATCCAAAACTTTTCATTATTTTTTAACCATACATTCTCTATCAATCTACTATTCCAAAATTCATTCTTCTATAAAAATGATGCTCAAACATGCTCTTAGTCAGTTCTCTTTGTATTCAGAATGATCACGATCCATCTAAGTTAGTGGCAGAAACACCATGCAAGCTTCTAAGGTATCTGGTAGTAGATGGCTGCCATGTTGATGCTGACACACCTTATGCGGAGGTTGAGGTCATGAAAATGTGTATGCCCCTTCTCTCACCTTCTTCCGGAAATATCCATTTTCTGATGTCTGAAGGTCAAGCAATGCAGGTACACACGATTATTATACGAGGTATCATTGTTTCTATCCTTTGTAACAACTATGAAATGAATGATTCTGCAGGCTGGTGAGCTTATAGCAAGACTTGACTTAGATGATCCGTCTGCTGTAAGAAAAGCAGAACCTTTTCACGGTAGCTTTCCCCTTTTGGGACCTCCAACTGCCATATCTGGAAAAGTTCATCAACGGTGTGCTGCAAGTTTGAATGCAGCTCGGATGATTCTGGCTGGTTACGAGCATAACATTGATGAAGTAGGTATCTTTTTGTCGGTTATATATCTCCGAAGGAAATTTACTGACTTCTGAAGAACCAATATCTTTAATTCAGTAATACTTGGCCATGTACACAATGAATACTTTGAATGCAATTTAACACAATTCTTTCATTAAATTGATCTCCATTCAGGTAGTTCAAAACTTGCTGAGTTGCCTGGACAATCCTGAGCTCCCTTTCCTTCAGTGGCAAGAATGCTTTGCTGTCCTGGCAAACCGACTATCCAAGGACCTTAGATATGAGGTTATTCCAGCAAAGATGCTACAGTCTTATTTCTTCAGACAAATGTAGTTTATTGTTATCTGAAATCTCAATTACTTTTGGTTTATATAAACCTTCAGTTGGAAGCAAAATATAAGGAGCACGAAGGAATCTCCAATATGCCAGCTGTTGACTTCCCTGCAAAAATTTTGCGGGGTGTTCTTGAGGTTTGTCGTTTGTCTTGGGTCATCAATCTTTATGGTTCCTTTTTTTCTTTGTTGAAAGGGAATCACATCTTGTGACGGCTTTATGTTTCCTTCACTGCTTCAGGCCCATCTAAATTCCTACCCTGAAAAGGAAAAAGGAGCCCAAGAACGATTAGCTGAGCCTCTAATTAGTCTTGTCAAGTCATACGAGGGTGGCAGAGAGAGCCATGCCCGCATTATAGTTCAGGGGCTTTTCGAAGAATATTTATCAGTTGAAGAATTATTTAGTGACAATATCCAGGTGATTGCCACTGCAAATACTTATCATGAGTTATTGTTATCTGGCGATTGTCTTGTCATTATATCCTGTGCACCTTCTTGCACATTTTGGCCAATTTAAATGGTTGGTCATTTATTTGTCTAATTTCTTCTATTTGCTCTGTGATGTCATACTCAAATTGTACAGTTACCTACACATGCCAGTTAATATCTATGGATAATCCTGCCTATTAAATAGTGTCATATTGTCCTGGAAGCGGAATCATAAAGGAATATCGTGCTGAAGGCACCAGGAATAAGATCCTGTAAAAATATTGACATATATTTAATATGCCGTCACAATGTCTCTCTTTTTTCAGGCAGACGTAATTGAACGCTTAAGACTTCATTACAAGAAAGATCTCTCCAAAGTTGTTGACATTGTGCTTTCCCATCAGGTATAACGAAATTATTCACCTGAATCCTGGTTTGCTCCTATTATGTTTGCTGCTAAGGCTTTTTTTTTTTGGTGCCATGAAATTTTCCAGGGTGTTAGGAGTAAAAATAAGTTGATACTATGTCTCATGGAGCAGCTGGTGTATCCTAATCCTGCTGCATACCGAGATCAACTAATCCGTTTTTCTGCACTCAACCACACAAACTACTCTGAGGTTGGTAATTCCACTTAGTTTCTATTGTCTTGCACATATATCTTTCTAGGTGTTCTCCGTTTGATGTTTGGTTAACACCTATTCTTATTTTGAATATGAAGTTTCAATCAAAGGTTTGGTTGTTTTTGACCTCCTAACTTCTTTTATTCTTTAATTATTGACTTCTAGTTTATGTTCTTTCATATCTAATGGTACAACCAAGTCTGAGTCTCTTTGTATTTTGCAGTTAGCATTAAAGGCAAGTCAACTCCTAGAACAGACAAAACTCAGTGAGCTTCGTTCCAGTATTGCCAGGAGTCTTTCGGAGTTAGAAATGTTCACTGAAGATGGTGAAAACATGGATACTCCCAAAAGAAAAAGTGCCATAAATGAACGAATGGAAGCCCTTGTCAGTGCTCCTTTAGCAGTTGAAGATGCACTTGTTGGTCTTTTTGATCACAGTGATCACACACTTCAGCGACGGGTTGTCGAGACTTATGTTCGCAGATTATATCAGGTAATATTGTTCAAAGAAATATGGTTATATGCTAATCGAGCTCTTGGAAATTTCTTGTCTGATATTTAGTATCTTTCATCAGCCCTACCTTGTAAAGGGGAATGTCACGATGCAATGGCACAGGTTTGGACTTATAGCATCATGGGAGTTCTTGGAAGGGCATGTTGATAGTAAGGTTGGGTCTGAAGATCGAATCTTGGATGAGCCATCAGTTGTAAATCACAGTGAGAGAAAGTGGGGATCGATGGTTGTCATCAAATCTCTCCAATTCTTGCCAACTGTGTTAACTGCTGCGTTGAGGGAAACAACACTTAATTTGCAAAGTGCAATTTCCAATGGATCTGTTCAGCCAGCTAGTTATGGTAATATGATGCACATTGCGTTGGCAGGCATCAACAATCAAATGAGTTTACTTCAGGACAGGTATTATGCATGCCTAGAAGTTTTTCTATGCTAGATTGCAAGAAGTTTTTATTGTATGTTTGTCTCAATTGGGAGGCCACAGTGTAAAATTTCCCATCCTGATCTTACACAGATTCCTTGGACATTGAGATATTTCATACTTTAATCTAACCTAAAATATTTTGAGTGATTACTTGACCCATGCTTTATCACGTTTTGAGAAATTTTTCAGTATTTGACTCCCTTGCTTCAGAAGTATTAGAGTATCTAATTATGTTATTCCATCTCAACCCCACGGGCAACTGTAGCCGAGATTAGTTTCCATATCCTTTTCTCTGGCACTGGCCTAGTTTTGTCAAATGCATGCATTATTTGATAAGTTAATTTAATTGAATTGTTTTCTTATGCTTGGTAATAGGTTAACAAAGTGACTCAGTGGTTTCTGTTCTGACTTTTATTATTATGTTATGTCTGTTTTCAGTGGTGATGAGGATCAGGCTCAAGAGCGAGTCAACAAGTTAGCCAAAATATTGAAAGAGAAAGAAGTAAGCTCCAGTCTAAGAAATACAGGTGTGGGGGTTATCAGCTGTATCATACAGAGAGATGAAGGGCGAGGTCCTATGAGGCATTCCTTTCATTGGTCAGCTGAAAAACTCTACTACGAGGAGGAGCCTCTATTGCGTCACCTGGAACCTCCTTTGTCCACATACCTTGAGCTGGTTTGTTGATTATTCAGTCTTTTTGGTTGTAATATAATATAAAAGTTTATCTTATTTTGATCTGGTCTGGTTAAATATCCATTAATTTACTTTGAACAGGATAAACTTAAAGGTTATAATGATATACGGTACACCCCTTCTCGGGACCGACAGTGGCACCTGTACACCGTTCTAGACAAACCTCTTTCCATTCAGAGGATGTTTCTCAGAACTCTTGTTAGGCAGCCCCTATCAAATGAAGGTCTGACAACATATCAAGGACTGGACCAGGGAGCAACTCAATCTCTGTGGACTCTGTCTTTTACTTCAAGGAGCATTTTGAGGTCCTTAATGTCTGCAATGGAGGAACTTGAACTTAATGTCCATAATTCTACTATCAAATCTGAACATGCTCAAATGTACCTCCATATCTTGAGGGAGCAACAAATAGATGATCTTCTGCCGTACCACAAGTAAGAATATTTGATATTTCGTTCTGCTGGTCAGCATACCAACTTACAGCCTTATTAAGTTAACAACATCATTTGCAGGAGAGCAGATATACCAGATGGGCGTGAAGAAGCTGCAGTTGAGAAACTCTTGAGCGAGCTGGCACGGGAAATTAATGCATCAGTTGGTGTAAAAATGCATCGTCTTGGTGTTTGTGAGTGGGAAGTGAAGCTTTGGATATCATCTGAAGGAGAATCTAACGGAGCTTGGAGGATTGTGGTTTCTAATGTGACTGGTCACACTTGTATCGTTCACGTACGTAAGATTGGGCTTTGCATCATTAATGGCATATGTTAGTCTGATCTGCTGCTCTATGTGACTGGAACTGATAAATAAAAAAAAATTTCAAAATTTATTTCAATGATGAATATGTCATGGGGTCTGTTAGTTATTCATTGCAGCACTATGCTGTAAGTTAGTATTTAATCTATTAGTGCTGTCGCACAATATTTACCAAGTAGAAACTTTCTTATCAGTAAACTAGTTGCTTAAAATCTGTGAATAAGTGTTGAAGTAGCTTTATTTCTATATTAACCTTTCAGATTTATCGAGAAGTTGAGGATACCAGCAAACAACAAGTAGTTTATCATTCAACCTCTGGGCAGGGCTCTTTGCATGCTTTGCCTGTGAATGCACAGTATAAGCCTTTGGGAGTTCTTGACCAGAAACGTATTTTGGCCCGGAAAAGCAGCACCACTTACTGCTACGATTTCCCGCTGGTAAATGGCTGTAATCTTTATAATATGTAATTCAGATATTATTGATCAATTTATGTGCATTTATTTTGAGGTAGCTTTATTTGCAGGCATTTGAGGCAGCTTTGGACAAATCATGGTCCCAGTCTTCTGGGATCAACAACTCTAAGGATAAAGCCAACCTCAGAGTCGCAGAGTTGGTTTTTGCTGACCAGAAAGGTACGTGGGGTACTCCTCTTGTTTCTGTTGAGAGACAGCCTGGACTTAATGATGTTGGCATGGTAGCCTGGCGCATGGAAATGTCCACACCCGAGTTCCCTTCTGGACGAACCATTCTTATTGTATCAAATGATGTAACTTTCAAAAATGGTTCTTTTGGCCCCAGAGAGGATGCGTTTTTCCAGGCCGTAACTGATGTTGCTTGCACTCAGAAACTACCTCTTATTTATCTGGCTGCAAATTCAGGAGCCCGTATTGGTGTAGCCGAGGAAGTGAGATCTTGCTTTAAAGTTGGCTGGTCTGATGAATCAAACCCAGAACGTGGTTTCCAATATGTTTACTTAACTCCTGAGGACTATGCACGCATTGGATCATCTGTGATAGCACACGAACTAAAGCTCTCAAGTGGAGAATCCCGATGGGTAATAGATACTATTGTAGGAAAGGAGGACGGCTTGGGAGTTGAAAACTTAAGTGGTAGTGGAGCCATTGCCAGTGCATATTCAAAGGCATACAAGGAAACCTTTACCTTGACCTATGTGACTGGTAGAACGGTTGGCATTGGTGCTTATCTTGCCCGTCTTGGTATGCGGTGCATACAAAGGCTTGATCAGCCAATTATTCTGACTGGTTTCTCTGCACTGAACAAGCTTCTGGGTAGGGAGGTGTACAGCTCCCACATGCAACTTGGTGGACCTAAAATTATGGCGACAAATGGAGTAGTTCATCTTACAGTGTCAGATGATCTAGAGGGGATATCAGCTATTTTGAAATGGCTAAGCTTTGTACCATCGTATGCTGGTGGTCCACTTCCCATTTTGTCTCCGTTGGATTCTCCTGAGAGGCCTATTGAATATCTACCAGAGACCTCATGTGATCCCCGTGCAGCTATCTGTGGTGCAATGGATGGTAGTGGGAAATGGCTTGGGGGTATGTTTGATCGGGACAGTTTTATTGAGACACTGGAAGGCTGGGCAAGAACTGTTGTAACAGGACGTGCGAAGCTTGGAGGAATACCTATAGGAATTGTTGCTGTTGAGACTCAAACTATGATGCAAGTAATCCCTGCAGATCCTGGGCAGCTAGATTCTCATGAAAGGGTCGTTCCTCAGGCTGGGCAGGTATGGTTTCCTGATTCTGCAACTAAGACTGCCCAAGCATTGATGGACTTCAATAGAGAAGAGCTGCCACTCTTCATTCTTGCCAACTGGAGAGGCTTTTCAGGTGGACAAAGGGACCTTTTTGAAGGTATCNGCTTTTCAGGTGGACAAAGGGACCTCTTTGAAGGTATCCTCCAGGCTGGATCAACGATTGTTGAGAACCTTAGAACATATAAACAGCCTGTTTTTATATACATACCTATGATGGGCGAACTCCGTGGTGGAGCATGGGTAGTTGTAGACAGTAAGATCAATTCAGACCACATTGAAATGTATGCTGAACGGACAGCTAAAGGAAATGTCCTTGAGCCAGAAGGTATGATCGAGATTAAGTTTCGAACTAGAGAGCTGCTAGAATGCATGGGTAGGCTCGACCAACAGCTAATCAATCTGAAGGCTGGACTTCATAAAGCAAAAAGCACAGCAACACTTGCAATTGTTGAGGATTTGCAGAGACAAATAAAATCTCGTGAGAAGCAACTTCTGCCATTGTACACTCAAATAGCTACAAAATTTGCAGAATTGCATGATACTTCATTCAGAATGGCTGCGAAAGGGGTGATCCGAGAAGTTGTAGAGTGGTCAAATTCTCGGTCTTTCTTCTACAAGAGATTACACAGGAGAGTTGTTGAAGACTCGTTGATCACAACTGTGAGAGATGCTGCTGGTTACCAGCTTGCATATAAATCTGCTAGGGAGATGATTAAGAAATGGTTTTTGGACTCAGATATAGCTAGGGGGAAAGAAAATTCTTGGATGGATGATGAGACTTTCTTTTCATGGAAAGATGATTCCAGAAACTACGAGGAAAATCTACAAGAGTTGCACGTGCAAAAGATGATGCTTCAATTGTCAAGCATTGGTGATTCAACAATGGATTTGCGAGCACTACCTCAAGGTCTTTCTGCCTTGCTGAAAAAGGTAAAGTGTCTGTCTCTTGCTCTGCAATTATGATTTGCCCTTTCATTTTCTTTCCCCAATTTCATTCTAATGATTTTAGTTAAACTGGAACAAAATGTAGGTGGATCCATCAATTAGAGAGCAATTGATAGATGAACTAAAACGGGTACTTAATTGATTGAAGCTGCTTGCAGACTGCCAGCACACAGGGCACACAGTCAGCTCATCTCCTCTTCATACACAATTTTGTGTTGACTTCAAATTATTTCGTGTTTCATTCACTTACACACATGACAAACTTGTGATCTTGCTCGATTCACTGTTGAAGGATTTGAAGAAGCTGTGCTGATGAGTCTTAGAATTGTAAATAGTAGTCTTGAGCATGATGTATATAGTGTAGTCTTCTCAGAAATGTGACAATTTTAGCAGGCTCCATGAAACGAGGTTCCTGCATAAATCCCATGTATTATTTCATTTTTCACTTAATAATCTGTTACCAACACCCATTTTTTCCATTTATCATTGTTGTGATATCATAGCTGCATGTTTTCAAAATATAAATTCAATTCTTGTTCTAGTTCCTCTTTTTTAGGCTGCCCGTTTACTTGTTGAAACTAGATGAAATTGTTGTAGTTTGTAGAAAAATGCAAATATTCTTCTGTCTTTTTGTGCTTGGAGACTGGATGGTACAGAACATATACATTGCACAAGGCAATGAAATGAAGTTAATAACGATATGATAGCAATAGAATTAATTGTATTTAATGAAGCTGGAGACAGAATCTTTGCCTGCAAAAAATGAGACACATAATTTTAATTCCTACCTCTGATTATTTATTTTCTGCACTTGGTCTTGTTTTTATCTCTTAATTTATTTTCTTTCTCCTTGCTTTTTTCCTTCTCTTTCTCCGCATGCATTTTCATTTTTTCATTGGCTCGTTTTTTCTTCTCCTTTTCCTTCTCGTCTCTCTTTCTTTTCTTCTCTTCGTTTTCCCTTCTATCGAGTTCCTCTCTTATCTTTCTCTCCTTTTCTTTTGCCTTCTCCTCGTCCTTACTCTGCTTCTCTTTTTCCTTTTCCTTTTCTGTCTCTTTCTTCTTTTTCGCCTTCAACTCCTCTTTTGTCAGCTCTCTTTTAACTCTGAAGCACATTTTTATATTAAAACTTGTAGAGTTCTTCTATGAGTTCTATACATATATATAAATAGCCGGAGCCTGTTGCCTCTTGTCACTGCTGCCGTCCTGGCCGGCCCTTGCTGGCATTTGGTTAAGTTTAGTTACTATTTTATTATTAATTTTCAATCTCTTTTTTTTTTTGTTCTTTTTATGCCTAAAGTCCGTGAGATCGAAAAGACCATTTTGTGGGTCGGAGAACCTCATTTCGAGCGTTCTGTTTATCGAACTTTCGATCGATCCCGGTAGTTGACATCATATGATGAAGACATGGTCTCTCTGGGTCCCATTGGATTTCATTTCGGAGGAGGAGACTTATAAAGATCATATCGATTCTTATCAAAGAAAAACATGATTTAATGTAAGTTATTGTTATTTGACTCAGACCTGCTATAAAAAAGTTTGAGATAATTCAAACTGTTTGATGGCAAGGAACAACGTTAGAGAATCTTCTGAAATTAATTAATAGTATACCTCCAAAATGGCATAGCACCTAAGGGGAATGCGCCCAGCAAGTAAATGTGTTGATGAAGGTCGAGCTCAGGACACTGAAACGAAGACCAGAGAAAGCCGAGTTAGAAGGCTAAACTGGATCATCGACAATACATGGATCTCGTTGGGCTTCTTTGATCCAAAACTTGGCAGGCCTGAGCTAGATTCCTAAAGTAAATTCTGGCCCAAAGACTAGATACCTAAATATTGCCTCTGCGGCTCTGCCTATAGAGTTTTGACTCATACAATTGGCCCGTTTCCAGTGTTCGTGCTTCTATTTCTTGTAAAAGATTATTCTGAAAAACACTCTTCTAATCAAATAAAACACTTTCAGAAAGTCATTCAAATATGTTTAAAAGATATTTAACTTCAGAAGCCGCTTTTGATTTTTCAAAAGTCTTGTCAAATACCCATCATCCATGTCAGATTAGGGTTTATTTTGAGTAATTGTTTGCTCAAGTTCTTCTTTTTACTATTTATTCAATGTTTTCGACCGCCCTACATGAAGGCATTAATTTGTCAAATCTTCAAAAAAT
>CAIGRS010334305.1:0-12413 GCA_903798395.1 Fraxinus floribunda
ATGATTTTACAAAATTTAAAAAGTGAGGTAGAGACCTTTTAATCAAGAAACATGATATGAGTACATGATTTTTTCAAAGGTTCTATACAAAAAGACAATTGTCTGTTTTTGGCAACTAATTTTTTTTTTTATTTAAAAATTATTTAATTGTTAATCCATTTTTTTTTTCTTGTTCAACCATTCCTTTACATTTATATGCATACAAAGTTGGAAGCCCATTTTAAATTCCTCACAATAAATTTCAAACAATTTTTGTGATCACATCAACGAATCTTTAGCTAAATTATCGAGCTTGGGTTAAAATTAGGTTTGTCCCTTATAAGCTTGATAAATCCCTTAACTTGAACATACGTTCTCTCCGAAATATCTATGAGTCAGTTGTATATGTCGATCTCATTAATTGACAGTTCATATAGTCTTGAGTTCATTTTCTTTACCCAATTAGGGTTTAGGTAGTTTATTTTACGATCAATTAGGATTTTAATTCTACACAATTATTGTTAGAATTATATTTTATGCGATCTCCCTAACAATATAAAAGAGGGAGTTTGCATTTTTCGTCCTCAAAACGACACCGTTTCCGTAAGAATATAAAACCACGTCTTTCCCGTTCTTTCTTCTTTTAATTTCCCTTTTGTTCTCGCCGCCCTCTTCTCCCTTTAGCGGGAACCCTACGAACCTCCTCATCTTCTCCTAAATCCCTTGCCTTCTTCAACTTCTTGACGAGCGCATCCTTCTCCTCCTCCCATGCCTCGATTTGATGCTGCTGCTCCACCGATCGTACCCTCTCTCCACCCTCAAGGTCATCTATGGCGAATCCACTCCCGCCGCCCTTGTCATTGTCGGTGGAGCTGATAAGGGAGACGAGAAGTCACCTGCATCAAAGATTATGATCTGAAAGGTGTGTTCTTTGTAATTATCCAGAAACAGGATTTACGGTTATGAAGAAACCAAAAAAAACTAGAAAATGACATAGGCTTCCAAGTGCTACACTCCCAGCTCCGTGTAGCACGGAGCTGTGAGACAGCTCCATGCTACACGGAGCTGGCGCACAGAGACGCCTTTACTATAAATCCCGCGCATGAAAGCCTAGAACTTTAGAAGCTTCCAAACAAACCTTCAATTGGAGGAAATTCTGAACAGCAAAATGCAGAATTCTAACAATTCAGTGTTGCATTTTGTTGCAAATTGATCACGAAAACCCTAGAATCAACATACAAAACACACACAAAATTCACCATAGGAACAAAAATCACAAAGCTTCAATGGATTACCCGGCTAATTACCAACAACTGGCTTATGACCCCTCGTCTCAAATCCAAGCCTACGATCAATCCGCACAAGCTTATTATGCATACAATCAATATGGTAATCAACAACAGCAGGCCTATTACGGTTACGCACAGCCATAGCCCGTAACACAACAAGCAGTAGAGCAAGTCAAGAATTCTTATTACTACCCACAGGTTGTTCCTTTGAATATGTATCCGCAACAAGGAGGAAATGCCACTGGAGGTGGATATGGAATTGGGGCAATGCCCACTGGACCCCACCAACTGGTATGAATTTTTTCAATATATTTGTTTTTAACTGCATATTGGGTTTCTGTTATATGTTGGTGGATCTTGAGTTTGATGCGTGATGGGTGCTAGACAATTGTAGTTTTTTATTTTAAATTTTATTTCTTTTGTTATTTGTTCCTGGATTGATTTACAATATGAGTTTTCTAATTTCATTTCTCTAGAAATATAACGGCTTATTTCATATAACAATATTATATTTTTTCAGCCAGTGGGCGTTTTGCGCTCCAATTAATGAGACAGCTATCATTCACTTCCCCCAAAGCACCCATTTGGAGGTGACTACCACGGTTTTGACGCTGATTCTGGTCGTGGACAACCTAATCGAGAAGATGATCAAGTTGTTGTTATCAAGACTCTCCTGTAAGTCTTTCATTTTTGAACCCTTGTTACACTGATTTTATCTTTGTACTTATTTTCATTTCAGACTTTTGTGTGGTTATGATTTATACAGCGTATTAAGATCTCTTATTTTCTTGGATATTGGAAACAATGTATAAATTGAAATTGAAGTAGATGGCAATCATTTAGGGGTCGTTTNTTTCATTTTTGAACCCTTGTTACACTGATTTTATCTTTGTACTTATTTTCATTTCAGACTTTTGTGTGGTTATGATTTATACAGCGTATTAAGATCTCTTATTTTCTTGGATATTGGAAACAATGTATAAATTGAAATTGAAGTAGATGGCAATCATTTAGGGGTCGTTTCCAATATATGTATTATCAAGTCTGAATATACTGAAGGTGGGATTTTTATGTTGTCAAGAGATATCATTAATGGGTTGGAATTGATTTAGATGGATTGTAAGGATTTTGACCATAGTCATTTAGCTTGTTATATTGGTCAATCTTCCTTTTTTTCCTTTTGTTCAGTGTAATTGTGAAATGGGTTTTGATTTGAGTTCTTCTGGAGATGAGTGCGAACATGATTCTTTGGTATGGTTTTCCATCATAATAATCTCTATCAAGGGAAAATTTTGAATCACTTATGAGTCTCTTCATTTTTTGAAGATCTACAATCTTTTCCGATGCATTGCAGAAAATATTATGTTAGCAGATATCCTGCTGAAAGCATTATTAAAGTACTTCGAATTACTTCTTCTGTCATATCCCCATGGCACATGTCAAGCATAAGGAGATACCATAATTTTTTTACCATTAAGTCAATAGCTTCAAAAGTTCTCTAAAAATATATTTATGCTTTTCGCCTTTTTGAATTTCAGTCATTGGAAGATATACTTGAAATTTGGGGATTGAGAGCAAATTGCAATATTGCTTACTTGAAGATTTCATTTGTTTGATGATCAATGTAAACAGCGTTGAGGCTAAGGATATGAACTTGACTGTAAATTTTGGTTGTTCAGATCTTCTTGTTAAAAAGAAAAGTGTCATTGGACCTTAATGTAGATTAAGAAGATGTACTTATTTGTTGTCTAAATGTTTATTTGAAATGTAGTTAACCTTAAGAACGATTAATTATATATGCAGGAGCATGAGTAGGAAATGTAAAAATGCCAATAAAACATTTATGTTTCAATCATATCATACAAAAATTTCCAATTGCTGAGGACTGGTGATAGCACATTAAGTTTGTATAATGTATCAGTTCCTCATGTAACAATATAGTCTGACTCTCATAAGTAGAAATTGACTCACTGTGTAAATCACATTAGATTTTATATTTTAGATTCCATAGTAGATGGTGTTACGGTTTTACTTAAGATAGATTTGAACATGAATGGATGTCCTATGAACTATTCTTATGATCTCATATAAAATTTAACTCCTTTGATTGGAATTATCTATAGATGATGAGTAGGACACAGGCCAAATAAATCTTATTATTTCATAACGCAATTAATTGCTTACCTCTGTGTTTGTTTATATTTATTTCATTATCGAGTGGGCTTGTCCAAGCACCCAAGATTTACTATGGTTGATATTTCTTTTACTATTCATTTACCCACTTACTCAGATTGTGTACTTTTATCTTGATTGGAGGTTGTGTGCTGCATTGATTATATAGAGCGTTGAAGGACTTGGAGAACTCTCTCTCTCTCTCTCTGTGCAATCTGTATTAAGTGCAATTTAATTAATCTTTTTGGGCATGCTAATATATTTATAAACAATTTAAACAGGTGCCTATTCTTAGCATTAATGTAGATGGTTACTTTTAGCTCATTAAACATAGTTTTGACATTAGATATTGGTGTAGCACCAGATGGATGTGGTCTGGTAATTCCATCAAATGTAATTCCATAAAAAATTTTACATTTTAGCTGAGCTTCTCATCATTGGTCACCTTTACAGAAGGGCTATTTTGGACTGTGTTTTGACTATTTGTTGATGCCAGTTCGGATGCAATCGAACTCTCCAATTTATATTATGCGGTGTGCACAAATAAAACTCCATTTCGAAAAAAATTATGTTCTTTTATAAGCTATCTTTCGTAAATTACATGTTTCACACGAGAGAGAATTTTGCTTTTAGTTAAGGAGAAAAACGAAAATATACTTACTATGTTTACGCTTTCAACTCTCCCAGTGAATCGATCTGCTTGTTTATTTTGGTTTATTTTGTTGGTTTCCTTTTTAGTTGAGGAAAAATGGTGATGTTCAAGGTTTAATCTGTGGAAACGACACCGTTTAATGACTAGAAACCGGGAACTTCTGGTCTCAAGAAAAATTTTCTTGATTTTTTATGTATTTCGAGAAAATTGTTGCAAGTCTTTGTTCATAATCATTTCCTACCTATACTAAAAGAGCCACTTTTGTGGGCCCATCGTCAACCAAGACGACGTCGTCTACAGCTCTACCACTCGCTTCTTACCTTAGTTAACCCTAGCAATCTCGTTCCTTCTCTAACCGCATGACTTCTCCCTTTGAACCTTTTGCTTTCTCACGGAGACACCGTTGCGACCGTGACTATCCCCAAAACGAGGACACCTTCGTTGCCCAACGGAGACACCCTCCCTGCCACCCTTACCGGTTCTGCGCAACGGAGACACCTCCGTTGTGCACAGAGGCACGAGCCGTGCCTCCGTGCACAACAGAGACACCGGTTGTCTCCGTGCGCAACGGAGGAAGCTGACTGGTAACTCTTGAAAGCCTATCAAAGCTCGTAATAGATTTAAGTTTCCTGTTTGCACTTCTTCTTCTTCCATGGATCCACACAAAAATGTGTCTTTTTTTTTAGGTTCTTTGATTTAATCCCTGTTTTCTTTCGTTTCCGACAGACATTGATATAGATCACCGCATAATTGCTGCTTTTTCTGTTTCATTTTGGTCCTATACTCGGTAACAGTTGGTTTAGAAGAAGACCCGTAAGTGTTCTATGACTGGACATTTTCTTACATCACTGCGTCCCCTCTTGGGGTTAAACAACATGTCCTCAATTTCATTTCAATTTTATTTATGCTCTTTTGTTTAGACCATTTAAGTTTTTAACTTTTAACTATTATGTTTTATATTAGATTGTTGATTATGGTTCTATGAAAATTCACATTGTGCATTTATCAGCTTGTATAGTTGTATACTGATACCGATTACTCGATCAATTTGTGTTGTGATTTGAACTTTGTTTGTTAAATTTAGTTTTTACCAACTATTTTATGTGATTGGGTGTAGTAATGTACTGTTGAATTTTAAAGAAGTTGGGACTGGGAATTTAGTTGGTCACTTATTTTACAGCGGGATATTGCTGGTTGGAAGTCCTTAGCTGTTCTTTTCCAAGTTTATGTACCACAGTAGTCTAATTAAGGTATTTTCACTCCGAATTTAGTGAGAATCAGGGTTTGTAGCTAAAGAATGGAGAAAGACACAAGAATTTATGTGGTTTAATCTAATGGTGTGCATTAGCTAGAAATGAAGCACTAAGTCATAATTTTTGGATTCCATTTTATGCATGAAGGTATGGTTAAGAATTTTATAATAGTGCTTTTCAAATTTTCCCCTACGAAGTGAAAATTGATCAAAACTCTTATCATTTTTTTAATATTGCATTAACATCCATTAGCTCTGTCCCTTCGAACATTATCTATGAAAACAGTAGAGGGCAAACCGGTGGTGAACAGAAAAGAGGGAGGACCATTGGATCTCTTGGAACAATCAAGTCTGTTTCGTACAGATATTATTTTTCGCTAGCTCCTTTTCTTCCTTACCAACACACCCTCAACAAAAAGAAAGAGGAATTTGGACAACTAAGCCATGGTAGCGAGCCATAAACGATCCTTGTTGTAGTATTCGGGGTGATGTATAAACTTCTGAAAACTATGAATTGAGATATCGGAATGGAAGATTTAGATTGTCCTCCTCCGACCAAACTATATCTCCTACATGTAGCAAACGTAGCAAGTCAATGAGCAACCAAGTCTCCTGATAGTTTCACAATAAATAGATTTACCCTCTTAAAACATGAGATGACTAACTATTTTATGGTAAGACCACACTAACATGTCTTGGATTTGCTCTTTAAAGCATTGGGGTTAAGTCATTGATTGTTAATAAAATATAATTAATTGTTTTTATAATTATGAAGTTCCAAATGATAAAATGTTAATGAAATTTGATATTTTTCATGCATATATTATAACTGAGTGACTTTCAGTTATTAGCAGTGAAATGTAGGCTTGGAAGTCCTTTAGTGAATTATTTATTTCTACTTTTCAAGCTCGTGTAGGGATTTTTCAAAATTCAAATTGACTGGACAATTACAGTCAATGTTTCCCTTTCTTCTAGGGGTTTCATTGAATATATTGGAAGATGTACTTGGAGGAATGTACTATTCTTTAATCTGTTGCAGACCCATAAAATTGGAATCAGGCTTCTTTGAGATGAATTGAGTTGTAACACTAAGTACCCTAGAATAGGAGACCACTGTGCTCGTGTTTGCACAAGTGTCGTCATTGTTATGCTAAATGATTTATCTTAATCTTCAGTTCTTTCGTAATGACGGCAATGCTGTATGTATTTTTATTGGCTTCCATTAATTAATTTGTCATACGTGTAACACACAAAACCAATCACCTGGGTACACGATGTTAGAATCTCTACTAGCTTGAATTTCAGAATCCAAAATCATAACTTGGTTCTTGTAGACTGAAGGGTCTTATACCGTACAACAGAACCACACAAACATGGATATCCATGTGAATCAGTTATACTCATTCTTGGTGACAATGGTCAAATTAGTGATTATTACACTGTTGCCAATCCACAGTTTGTTAATTCCTCACCTTGGGCCAAGTCTACAGGCGTTGCTATATTGCTGTACTCAAATTCACTGGGGCCTGCTTCAGGTCCTCTTCCAGATCCTCTTAACGAATATGAGACATCTTTCTCAATGAATCAAGCAAGATCCATAAGGTTGCACGAAAACATATTAGAAATATCTCTAGATTGTAGTCTTAATTCTGTGATATATGATATGCATTTCACTCTACAATATGTGGTTTGAAATAAGTGAGACGGCCTTTTTTTTACCTGTTTTGCTCATCAGTACAATGAATGTGGTAAATGATCCTCCATTTTAGGGTAACCCAAGAGCTCTGATACTTCTGCTTTTGCTCTTCTTAATGTCCAACGGGTAATGTTGGCCACTATCCAATGGATTTTGGGAGCTGGAGCTACAGATAACGAAAATTGCGAAAACAAGCCCAGTAAACCCCTTGTGCACCATGGGAACACAGGGAATTATACCATCTTGTAAGGACCAATAGATGGCTATTGAGGGTCATACATACCCCCCAAAGTGCATCCGGGGGTGGAATACATGTTTGCCTTGCATTGTGGTTTACTTCTTTAGAATATAGGAATAATGATTACAAAATTAATTCTTCCAGGTTCCAAGCTTTCAAACTCTCATCTTTAGGAGGTGTCGGTAGCTGTCTTCAATCCTTTTGATGCAAAGAAGCAGGTTAGAGTGCATGCTTCTTAAAAGTATCTAACAAGACTGACCCTTATGGCCAGAGGTCCCAACATGTTAATAATGGAATGCAAGACTTTTTGTAAGGAAGTCAAAAAATATATTTTGCTTTTTCTCTTATTCACAAACAAATTTATAAGGATACTGGTTGGTATAACTTAGCATTTGTGGATAACTTGGCTCTCCAAATATGCAGTTGGCTCTGTTATAGCTGGCTAATTCTTGGTGAATCAAATTCTGCTGTTACCAAATTGTGAGCGGTGTCCTCTTTGAGGTATGCTTCTCGGTTAGGCTTCATATATCCATTATCCCCTGATTATAGTTGAATATATAAGATCTTATTGATGCATTTTTTCGTAGTTCTTTTACCTAATTGGACTTGAATGAGTCAGCCCTTCAATCTTCGCCCACTCCCTTCCCCAAACCCCATTATGAATGAGAAGAATAGAAGTAAATGTCAATGAAGACAAAAGTGCTATATTTTGAAGGGCAATAAGCTGATGCTCCAAAACAAAAATGAGCTATTTATAGGAATACAAAACATCAGCGTTGTCCTAATATTGTAAAATGATGAAAATATCTTTGATGATGCTCATAAACAACTATACTACTAATATCTGTTAGTTACAATTAAAGCAAATAAACTTTATAAGACCCTTTCTCCTTACAAAATTCCAGTCATAATTATCATACAAGTCAACATCTAAGATTCTGGCAGCCTTGTGAGCAGTAGGCCTCCTAATTTTTTTTGTGTCATCTCTCTCGTTTTATTTTTGCTAGCCCAAACAACCAATGTGGCTTATTATTGCATTTAGGTCCACCTATTATTGCAAACAAGTTACAGGCAGTTCAATGATGCAATTTTAAATCGTAAGGTATATCGATTTCACATTTGCTTCAGTTTAGGGTTCTTTTTTTCGGTGGCTAAAGATTTTTAGATATGGAAGGTTTATATGATTTGTGGGTTTTTTTTATATTTTTGTTTGATTTGCAGCTGGAATTGGGATTAGGGTTGCTGTTAAACCAGGGTATAAAATTACACCACCGGCATAATTAATTTACATGTTTTGCCGGTATAATTAATTTACATGTTTGTTCTTAGAATTTAATGAATCTATAGCTTTGTTGTCTATAAAAAAATGACATGTCTAATACCGACTTTCAATTGCATATGCACATGATATAATTTGTAATAATTATTTAAGTATTTTTGTTAATTTTGCTTCTTTTTTATTTTTTTTTAATTTCAAATTGATGGTGGTAAAAACCATGGGATTCTTCTTGAAGCTGTTCAAGTTCTTACTGATTTGAATCTGTCAATTAAGAAAGCTTACATTTCTTCTGATGGTCAATGGTTCATGGATGGTAAGCTGCCTTTTTTTTTTTTGGCCATCTTCTACCTCGAAATTGTGGTTTATTAGCATTAAATATTTAATTAACAGGCTTTGATGCAATTTCTTTAGTCTTCTACTAATTTTGCCGTTTCGTTTTATTTAATTTTTGTAGTTTTCTTTGTGACTGATTTGGATGGAAACAAGTTAACTGACGAGAATGTCCTCAATTACATCAAACAAGTTACTATCAATTACTACGTACCTTTGATTACTGATTTTATTATATATGTATTTGATTGATTATGTCATTCTCCGATTCTTGTTGCGTTTTTTTTTTTCATTTTCTTCAGCTATATTGTTGAATGTTCCATTTTTTCTTTCGTTTTTATTGTTTCAGGTTTTAAGAGATCGTTAATACTACAAACTTCAACAGTTATTGGAGTTTGCTAACTTAAGGTTCGTTGAATTTATTGTTAATTTTTGTTGCCCTGAATCCTGATCTTTGCCTCTCGTAACAAAAATATGATCCTAATAGAATTATAAGTTTCTTTTCAGTTTGTCTATACAAAACACCTTACATCGTGCACAAACATAAAAACAATCAGGGATGAATAGGACAAAATAATGTTGACAATGGAATTGGGAAGGAGTCACAATTGTTTTTGGGAATATCTTTTACTTTTTGATGTAAACTTTGAACTGAATCTAATATATCATCTGGTTATTCACTCAATGGCACTAAGCTTTGCAGGTTTACACACTGTTTCTTTCTCTTTGAGTTGAATTGTATGCTAATTTCTAATTTTACACTCTAAGCATAGATCTTAGAGAAGTGTTGGGCTTTGTGCTATTGAAAAGAATTTTGACTTTCATATTGAAAAATCCTTTTATAAAACTTTCTTTTCTAATCTTGCAATGTATAAACTGCATAAATCCAACATTAGAATTATTACTCAAGACAATTAAATATCAGGTCAATGATTCAAGGAAAATTTTCTCGAAAATTGGCTGTTGATCTTCGATTATGCCTTTCTTCTTCTACAGCGCAATCTTACATGAGTTATTTGTTATGTGACTAACAAATGTCCAACTTTTGAAGTGAATTCCATGTATATCTGTAAATCATTTTTATCGAATGGTTTTGGTGAATAATGAGATGCACTTGTTATTACATTTTAACCAATATAGAATATGATTATTTACCTTTGACTGTTTCATAGGTTTCAACCAACATAGAATATAATTATTTTCCTTTGACAATTATTCCACTTTATACTTACCATCTCTAGGACTTGCTTTGTCCAAACAAGTTAGTAGTTTGTAATTTTAAACACAAGATAAGATGCATCTACATTGTAGTTTATAATTGGCTGAAACAAGCTTGTCCAAGAAGAGGATCGCTACTGTCCAGGATGTAAATGAATGAGCTAGAAATCTGAAACTTCTTAGAGTATTCATTCCTGAGGTGGTCATTGGTTTCTGTGCTAATGCGCCTTTCATTTTTTTAAAGAATTTCCTTTATCTCCATACATTTATATTATGTTAGTAAAGTTTGAAAATGATTGAAATGCATATTGTATCTTATGTGACTCTCCACCAAACCATCTGTTTTGTTGTTCCAATAAAGCCTTGGGAAATGATATTAATGTTTTTTGTAAATAAAGGTCCATATCGACATATATTTTGTTTGGGACAAACTGGATACCTCATTCTCTCTCTCAATGATGTTCTTTTTGGAAACTACATGTTTTCGTATATGTTTTTGTGTTCATGTTCACTATACATGTCCAATATTTTTTCAAATTGAATTTGTTTAATTATCTATTTGTTGATGTTAACTATTTATATTAAGTTGGAATGCTCTGTTGGGAATGTCATTTGATGCAGTCATTGACCATTCTATTGCAGTTGATCCTCATTGGTCGACCAATTTTGCGTGATACAGCTGTGCACTGTTGTTGACAAGCATGTAAGATACTTCTAGATAGAATACTTAATCCATCTTCAGCTCGTAAGAGATCTGACCACTCTTCATATATAAATGTCTATCTACATAAAACCAAGATACTAAAAAATCGTGTCAGTCAAGATTTATCAATTATTTTATGATCCTCTCATCGAATTTACTAACGATGGAAACTTATATCTCCAAGTATTTATTCTAAGGAAAATGTGATCGTGGAATTAGGTGAGCTATGCAGAGAAAACTATCACAATTACAAGCTTTGTGAATCTCGTCATTTTATTTTCTTTAATGATATAAGTTTCTTAAAATTTTTGATAGGAGAAAACAATATGATTTGTTTGTGCCTGAGTGATAATGAACTTAAAGAGGGAATTGTTATCGTGAGAAAAAAGAACTGCAAATTGTGAAAAGAATAATCCATTCACCGTTCTAATATTCTTCACAAGTTTATCCTTTTATCGTTCACCAATGTACTTGAACTGTTCCAAATTCAGAAGTATATTTTGTTCTTTGATCATGGTAATCTGTATGTATGGAAAAAAGGCTTTTAACTGACTTCAGGAGAAAGGCTTTCTGGGTGGCTAAACAAGTTCTACAATTGGGAATGGGAGATACCTTTGATGATTGGTTGATTGAGAAAATCCAACTTTTGCGCTGAGGATCAATTGCTTTTGGAATCAAGAAGTTGGAGCAGGTATGTGCCTGGTAGTTGCCGAAGATTGAGACAACCACCATCTATTGGTACTGTTTCTTCTAGGTCCTAATAACGTTGAACAAGATTTTAAATATAAATCAGTAGCTTTATCTTCCATACAAAATGAAGACACATATAAGTGCTTTATTTCCTTTTGCCTTTAAAATTTTTATGAGGGCTGTTTTCCCTCCCTTATAGTTTGATTTTCCTTTAAGCTATTTATAGCTCACATTGTATGATTTGAAACATTGACTTTGCCTATTGTCGCCTATCCATAATTCTTAATTTGAAGGAGCGAGAAATAGAGATGGTGTTAGCTAATAGTTAAAAGTTATGATGATGCTATAGAATAATTTTTAACAATTTACTACTACTCATGATCCTTACTGGTAATTATCCTGATGTTACTCAGGCTATTCAAATGCTGCATCACAAAGCAAATATGAATGGTTACTTGGCCTACCACACTGGTCAAAGTCGAGAAGATTAACCTAGATACAAACCGTGATTTCTTCATGAGTACTAAAGAGACCAAAGAATATAGAGTTATAGATGGTGTTATCCTTAATCTACTCAAAGCCCTCCAACCGCTGGCAGCTGCTTAACGTCTACAACAATGATACTGTGAAACTCCACTTTTCTGATGTCGTAATATTGAAAATGCAGTCAGAATCATCATGTTTTGCATTGCTTAGGTTTAAGTGCAAATTTCCTTTAATTTGATTCCTTCCAAGGCTTGAAATATACAATAGATATGAAGATATTGTAAATCTTTAATCTTTCAAGCACTTCTTTGTACTGATAATCATTTTATTAAGTGCAAGTTTATATTTTCTGCACCATGATTTGTACTTCAGTCACATGTTTTATAAGATGAACTTGTTTGATGTATTATTGATGTATTTCATGTTTAG
>CAIGRS010334307.1:0-11980 GCA_903798395.1 Fraxinus floribunda
GAGGAAGGAAACGGAGGAGGAAACGAGAATTGCTTTTTCTCTTCTTGTGTTTGCTGTTTTGTTGTGTTGTGTGTTGTTCTTCCACTAAGAGCTCCTCTATTTATAGCACTAGATGAGATGCCAAGTCTTTAATGCATTGAATGGGAGGAGGTTATAGCATTGAAGAGCAAACCATGAAACTGATGAAATTACTTTCATTCAAACGGTTGAAATAATGAATTGCAAACTGAAGGAAACGGTGCTGATGAAGGTGAAATTTCATTCAATTTCCAACAGAATGCCCATGCCTAATACTGCATTGGCACTGATTTTAGGGATAATGTTGAAAAAATTGATAGAAATCTTTTCTTAATATTCTCTTTTAAGAAGCAATATCATGAAAAAGGTTGAAGACATGAGTTTCAGAGAAGCAATGCCTTGGATTTCATTCCAGGTTGTCATGATTTAACAGAATAAATTTGCCAAGTTTGATTTTTGTTTCCCATTTATAGTTTTTCGTCCAATTGAAGAGACTTGAGTTAAATGAGTGGTGGATAGATAATTATATGGAAAGATGAGTGAGCATTGTGTAACACGTTAGTCATTACATACGGGTGAGTAAATACTAAATAGTAATAATATTAAAGTTCAACGAGTGTTGATCAAACTTATACTAACCCATGCATATTTTGAGTCGATTGATAGAGCAATATGAGGGGTGAAGTGTCTCTTGTTCCACAATATCATATTTCTACTTAGATTCTTTATTACCAAACTTGGAAGGTAGAATTAAATTCATTTGAGTAAAACGATTTAATAACACCATTATCGTTTCTCATTTTCTAGCTCCTTTGAATTTATTTATTTTCCTGAAAATTGTTGTTTCTTGATGGTAAAACTCCCATTTTCCATTTACTCAGGTCTTGTCCACATTAAAAGCCATTGTGATTGAGGAAATAATATACTAGAGCGACATGAGTCAAAATCTAGTGGGCTAAGGAATTCGTAGAATTATTGCTAGAGCATGATCTGATTTATTTATTATTGTTGTTATGCTAAAAACAACAGATTAACATTGAGGTTTTGGTGCTTGAAGATTTCCACGTAGGTGAATGGTTTAGTATAGAAACAATGTGTGAAGAGAATCCTAACATTCAAACTATTCTTGTGCATCGTGTTTACCCACATGATTCGCAACTAGTTATAATTTTACATGGAAAGCCATATTGGTACGACTTATTATGAGGAAAACTCAAATTGTCTCCAAAAATTCGTACATTGAACCAAATATATTATTTCTATATAATTTCAACCTCATAAATGTTAATTTGCTTGAAAACAAGGGTCCGTTTGATTGCGAATGTGGAAAATGGGTGGAAAGAAAATGAATTTCAGGGAATTTAATTGCCTAAAAATTGTTTTACTGTGAATTCTAATTAATTGTTTTTTATTGATGTAATTTTTTACCTAGAAAATGTTGAAAGTTTGGTGTTCGTTTAACTTTATTTTTCATGAAAATTGTCAATTAAAGTGATAATTTTTTTTACCATTGAGTTTAGAATTTGTTCCAATTGCCAAATTAAAAAAAAAAAAAATTACTATATCGAATACCATTCATTTGGCTTTGTTTTGTATGGAAATTGTTAATAAAAGTGATAAACTTTTTTACCATTGTGTTTAGAATTTTTTTCAACTGCAAAAAAAAAAAAATTAAAATTGTTTTTTATTTAAAATAAAGCAATTCCATTTTGTCAAGAAAATGGATTCCCATCACTTTGGCAAGAAAATCAATTCCTTAAAAATATGAAAAATGAGTTGATGTGATACAAGCAAAGAAAGACAATTCCATGACAAATTTTGTCAATCAAACAAGTCAAAAAGTGGGAAATAAAATTAATTTCCCATTTTCCTTGGAAAATTAGGCTTATCAAATACAACCTAATCATAATATTTTTTTTAGATATCACTTTAATAACTGAAGTTTACAAAATTGCAATTGATCCTCAATCTTATCAAAATTGCATTAATGCCTCTAAACCTCAAACTCCGTCTCATGACCACCATCAAAATGATACCTCAAACTTGAAAGTGATAAATATAAAACTTTTTTAAATTACAATCTTACCCTTAGTTTTTCCAAATATCACAATTAAGTCCCATATTGTTCTCCGACTCTCAAATGGCTCATATTTTCATCAATAACACTAAAGTTCAACATCCATTTGATTACATCCTATTTCCAAAATAATAATAATAATAATAAAAATAAAAATACTTTGGTCCCTTAAGAATTTAAAGAATTTCAACTTGGTCCCCAAGTTCTTCGGAGTATTACATTAAATGTCATCAAGGGGATGAGGTGCTCATTAAAGGAAAGTTGATGATAGAAGTGCAACAAAAAGGATTAAATATATAAATGCACAAACGAACACTAAATTTTGATGAAAAAATAATTTTCAAGCAATTTTTTTTTTGGGCAATGATAACAAATTTCATAACTAATTGTAAAAAAAAAAATATCACATTAATGAATAATTTCTATGTAAAATAAAGTCTAACGTGAACAAAAAAATCCAAAATCTTAAAATTTTTCGGGTGAAAAATTATACCAATCAAACACACTTAATTAACAAGTCCCTGAAAACAAGTTTTAGGCAATTATTTTCTCTGAAATTCATTTTCTTTCCACCAATTTTCCACCTTTACAATCAAAATTACAATCAAACGGACCCATAGAGTTTGTTTGGCACAAATTTCTTATAGCGAAAAACAATTTTTTGAATGAAGTGGGTTAAAAAATGGATAAAATTTTTGGGTCGAATGAAAAGTTTCTCTTTATAATGGGACCGGACCGGATAGCGAGTGGCCCACACCTGTGTAAAAACGTGATATCCGGTCACTCGAGTCTCTCCCATTGTTTTCTCGCTCCCCTCACTTATCACACACTGTAAAACCCCATTCGTTGAAGTTTGGGTTTCTACAGATCCATTTGATCTAATTGAATAAATCAAAATTTCAACAAAAATTAAAAGATATCACAATCGAAAGTGGAGATCTGCTTCGATGGTTAATCCTCGCGCTGCTCGTTTTTTATCTCTACTTTTCATTTTCCTCCTGGTAAGTTACATTTTTTATTTTTATTACTTTAATTTGTTTTAATGCGCTGAATTATTCATTTGCGTGAATCGAATTTACATTTTTTCGTATTTCTTACCATTTTGTTTATGTTGTATGAATATATAGTGTTTGATTTTATGCACGCTTTGGAAGATTGAATAAACATATAAAGAGAAATTAATGGTTGGAGGAGAGGGGGATATACTAATTGATATTTGTATGACGTTATGTGTCAGTTATTAGGAGATATGTCATATGGGTCTCCGTTTGGGAATCGTAAAAGTGGGAAATCATCCGTGTTTTCATTGTTTAACCTCAAGGAGAAGAGTCGATTCTGGAGTGAATCCGTTATACGCACTGGTATGTTTTTTTACATGCAGTTATTTTTGTTCTCTGTATATTTAGTGTTTGGTTCAGTCTTGAACAGTTCTGTTGTAAATGTAAATGCTGGTTTGTACAGATTTTGATGATTTGGAATCATCTAACCCGAGCAAAATGAGTGCCATCAACTACACCAAGGCAGGTACTGTATCCTGATGCATCCCTCAGGACAATCTCCACGACTATAGGCTTGGTTACTTAATCTATTTTGCCACTTTTGGTTAATTTCTTTTTTATGATAATTATTTTCTTATACGTATTTATTAAGTTAAATAGTTGTAGCTTCCACTAATAAATAAGTTATAGGTTGAATTTCTATACAGTAGGGACTAGGGAGATAATGTGCAATTCTGTTAGTTATTTTGTTTTGAAACCCTTATGATGACGCTTAAAGGTTTTGTTGCTTGGGCACTTGGCTTATTTTTTAATCAAATTTTAGTGGTGGTAGAAGCTTGAGGTACATCAAACACTAGTCAAAATCTGATCCTTCCAAATTAGGACAGAACTCCTATTCTCAAATGAACTAAGGCCACAGCAAGATGATTGCTTTGTTAGCTGAATTTGCTGTTAGTAAAAATAATTTAGCAGTAACCTTATGACCCCCCTCCCCACGCCCCCACTGGTCCTCTTTCATTCAGGAAATGGTAGCCATTGATGTGGGGATATGCATATGTCTGCATTTTATTGAAACTTCAAGCTCCAGACGTGTGCTTAGTTTTCTTTCTCCACGGAAAGTTAATGACAATAAAGAAGCCTGTAGATTAAAAAAATAGAACTCCTACTTCTTACACCCTTTCCAAAAGTACTACAATTTTTAAGTGTGGAAATGAATAAGTTTGCTGTTAGTTTGTGCTATAAACATCCTCGAAAGAAGAATGCCTATACAAGGTTTGCAGCCCGCTGAGCATACTGCTTCCTAGTTCTAGTGGAAAAATTCTATCCACGTGGATAGCAGGCGAAGTCCAAATTCTTGCAAGTCTGATAGAAAAAGGATTCTAGTGGATTGTGTCCTTGATAGTTTACTTTGTCTTTTGTTTGTTAGTTGCTTTTTCTTTCGTAACTGACAATCTACATGCAACTTGCAAATTAGTGCATTGTGAGAAGATCAGTGGAACCTTCTTTTCACTGTGATTTTGTTGTATCAATGGAGCACAAGTTCAATAAATTTGATCACCCTACGAGGTTCTCCCATTTATTTTGTTAATAAATTTGATAAGTTCACATCATAATCAAAATCCCTTTCATTCGTATTGTAAGCATTATTTCTCTTGAAATCTAGGTGATATTGCAATTTCTCAGAAATTGAAAGTTTTGATTTTTCTTGAATATCAGGTAATGTTGCAAATTATTTAAAGCTTTTGGAAGTTGACTCAATGTACCTACCAGTCCCTGTAAATTTCATTTTTATTGGATTTGAAGGAAAGGGGAACCAAGGTACGTGACACACTGTTTAAAACTTTCACGGGTCAACTTTTTGCCTATAGTTTGTAATGCAATATGTGGTTTAATCATAGCTCTATTGTTTTCTCCTTTCCAGAATTTAAGCTAAATGCTGAAGAATTAGAGCGTTGGTTCTCAAAAATTGATCACATATTTGAACATACAAGGATTCCGCAAATTGGAGAAGTCCTAACACCATTTTACAAGATTAGCATAGATCGAGAACAACATCACCATCTTCCCCTAATCAGTCACATCAGTTACAAGTACTATCCCGTTGCTTATTTTTTTCATTCTGATGTTAATGTCGGCTTGTCTGTCTATTTTAACAATTGATATGTCACTTATTTATTGTGATTTGTCATTCTTCTAGTTTCTCTGTTCATGCCATTCAAATGGGTGAAAAAGTCACATCTATATTTGAGCGAGCTATTGATGTCCTTGGGCGCAGGGATGATGTGTCCAATACCAGGTACATATCGATCAATCATCTCGGTTACTTCCATGATATTTTCTTTTGACTTATTTCATTTTCTTGTGCTCTTTGTATGTCATGTCCATCTGCTTCTCTTGAAAGGGATGATGGAACAGGGCTTTGGCAAGTTGATCTTGATATGATAGATGTCCTCTTCACCAGTCTAGTGGAGTATTTGCAATTGGAAGATGTGTATAACATCTTTATCTTGAACCCCAAGCGTGATGCTAAAAGATCTAAATATGGCTATCGGTAGGTCTTCTGCAAATTGCTCTACCACAATCTATTTATACTTTTGTGTAACATTGATAGGCAATTATTTGCCTTTTAAGGACCAATCTATTTGGCTCTTCGTCTAAGATGGCCTAAACTTATGTGCTTGATATCTCTGTTGTCTTCATGACCTGACAGGAATAAGATAATTAAAATGCAGACCCTTGCCCATGAGGGGAGGCACCTTTCTAAAATTAGACGACGATTGTTATCTTGAACTTTGTATTTACATTATCTAAGGTGCTTCATGATATACTTGCAATCGTGTTGTTGATGAACTTCCTTCTCTCTTCTTTCATGCTTTATTGTGCAAATGCATGCACTCATGTTTTATTTGATGTGGTGGTGGTGGAAGGTGGGGATTCTTTGAAGGTTGTTTTAACTGCCCTTAGAAGCTTTGTTCTTCGTACAATTCCTTTTTTTTTTTCCCTCCCCTCTTAGGGACCTATCTATTTGCTTATTCGTCTAAGATGGCCTAAACTCCCACTAGATATCTCTATGGTCTTCATGGCCTCACAGGAATAAGATAATTGAAATGCAGACCCTTGTCCATGAGGGAGGCACCTTTCCAGTATTAGACGATGATTGCTATGTTGAACTTTGTATTTACATTGTCCAAGGCTGCTTCATGACATACTTGCGAATATTTTGCTGATGAACTTCCTTCTCTCTTCTATCATGCTTTATTGTGCATGTGCATGCACTTGTGTTTTATTTGATATGGGGAAGTGGAAGGTGGGAGATTCTTTGACGGTTGATTTTATTGCTCTTAGAAGGTTTGATTGTCATATAAGACTTGTTTTGTATCTTCAAAGGGTTGATTTTTTATTAGATTATTGCACTCACATCCTCCAATTTTTCTAAGAAATTATTGAAAGATTCAGTTGTTTGTTGCTCAATCTGTAATGCACACCAAATTAATTTGCTGTAATGGGTGCACTGGCTAACTGAATGAACAACTTATATGATGCCAGATTATGAATACTGGGTTGGAGATACATGTATGTCACTTTGATGACCGGGTTTGATCAGCGAGTGCGAGTCTAATGGATTTGCATGGACTAGATTCAGAGTCTAATTTTGTGGCATTCACATATCCAACCCAATATCGCACAATGTCTTTTCATTTATCATAACTACCACGAACAATTGAATAAACATTGCTTGTTATTCCACCCAAAATTTACTAAAAGAACTACTGAAGTGTACTATCCTCACATTCTTCTGCACATTGGTGGCCATAAACTGATGGCACATAATCTGAAATAAACTTGTAAGCATTGAACACAATGAAATAAGTAATTTCCGTTAATTATAAAAAAGAAAAAGAAAAAAGAAGAAGATAAGTATCATTATAAGTTGGAATGAAGTAAATAACTTGAAGTTGAAGGAAAACAACTAAGAGCAGTAGAGGTTCAATCTACCAAATATCCAAATCTTTCATAGAAGCATGGAAGATCAGGAAGTTGATATAATAGACCTGTGTGATCTGACGAGAAAGTGAGATTTTGGAGAACAGAAAAATCACGAGAAAGCGGAAAGGAAAAGGAGAAGGATATTCATAATCATTAACTGTTGGGTAAATGATGATACTGGGCAGTTGTCTGGACACATAGTCTTGCAACTTTGCAACTTACATATAGCTGGGTTTTGGGGACGGGCTTGGATCAACTTTTGATTAAGTGTGCTTGAAATTGGTATTTCTGTTCATATAAGTTCTATATAAGTTCTGCACGCATGTAGAATTGTTGAACCACCAACCTTTGTTTAGGCTTCAAAGCTTATGGCTATTCTATGTTACAACCCGATTCTCTATGCTCAAGCTGCTATATTATATGTAGTGTTTGCTTTGGAAGAGCATCTGACCTCTTACCCATCAACTCGAACTTCTGTGCCCATGCTGCTGTTGTATCATACTATCTGCTTTGAAAGAAAATTTGACATATTACTTCTCACAACTTTCTTTCACGTTTTCTAGAATTCGAATTCAAAACCTCTGTTTTATGAGAGATTTAAGTTGAATCCTACCCCTCATGGCTTTGTTTCGCATCACTTAAGATTTGAACCAAGATCGCTGCCTTTTGGAAGACTTGAGTTGAATCCCATGAGGGGTAAGAGGACAAATTTTCTTCCAAAGCGAACAATACGTATTATAAACATCTTGATACAGATGTCCAATTATTACTTGGATTCAACTTAAGTCTCTCATAAGGTAGAGATCTTCGATTCGAATTTTGAAAGACGCGACAGAAAGTCGTGAGGGGTAAAAGGGCAAATGTTCTTTCAAAGCGGACAGTATGGCTTGGCACAAAGTCTCGAGTCGTTACATTCTCTGTCTAATATTATCTTCCAGATTTGGACTTTGGCAGCTCAAAGGGATTTAGGCACTCTCTTATTTGTTATCCATGACTTTAGATAATCAAAGGGCATACTGGTTTTAGGCAGATCTGAGTAATATGGTATAAAAATTTGATCTGTACTCATTTAAATGATCCTAGTAGGATGCTTGCCTGACTGCAGTCCATTGAACATTTTATATATGCAGCTCTTTGCTACGACTCCTTTAAAAATAATTAGCATCTTAATTTTTTATACATTTCCCTAAATGGTTATATTTACTCTATCGCCTACACAAACTGAGGATTCTATTAATAATCTTGTTACATGGGCATGGGGCAACTTGAATGTTACTATGGTGTGGTGGCATTAGTAATTATTTTAATAAGAATTGAAATAAGAACTATATTGGAATAACTTTCTTTGTATTGATTGAATAATGATTAGTGTAATGAAAAAGTATACAATGGCAAGATTATTCACCAATCCTATTAATACAAGGAAACTACATTCTAAAAGGAAATAAACTAATCCCAATCTAAACAAGAGATGAGAATAAAAAGATAAAACCTATTACAACTAAACATCTTATTATAATTATCTAACTTTTGTCACAATATGATTGTCCTACATCATACTAAGCAGTCAAATACTAGTGCATTCATCTATATTTGAGTTAATGTTATGCCAAACTAGAAGGTATAACTGTAACTGTATAAGAATGGGTTTCATAATTAATTTATGTTCTTCAAATTCTGAGTCATTGAGTTGGTGAATTTAATTTATTATAATTTTATTGGAAAAGGCATTACTGGTATTCATTTTTCCCTCTGGACTTTTAGATATGATATTTATTGCACAGAAATTTTTTATCTGTCTGGACTGAGCTTTGGGTTCTAAGTTAAAAAGAAAAAGCCCCCACCCACCCCCACCAAAGGGAAATAAAAGAAAACGAAGTTAAATTTGAGATATGTAATTTATGAGTGTAATGATTACTGTAATTATATTTTTTATGCTGTATTTGGTGACATGTATGAATATTTTTTTGATATTGACATGTTGATTTGTTCGCAGACTTGTGACTCAGTGCACACGACTGCTGTTATTTTGGCTAATGCTAATATGATATATTACCCAGGCTAAATACATGTTTGGTAGTATTTGTTTTTGAAGAGTGATGTATGCCAGCTTAAATGTTTTTTTAGACTATATGTGGCTGTAAAACTTGTCTTTATCACCTTAGAATTCAGATTGGTTAATATGAAAAGGTTCCGGTAACCAGATCTGCTAATTGCTGCTTGAGATTGTACTCTAATTTTTTAATACCTAGATATATTTTGGTAGGTATTATATTTGAGGTAGCTAGAGAAAAGAAAGAAAGAATATCTAGTCAATGCTGAGCATCTTATCTTTTTCTAGTGCTATTTTCTTTCTGAATATAGAGAAACCAAAAATTGCAAGCCATGTGACTGGCAACTTCTTTTTAGTTTTTATTAAACATTGTTGGACAGGTGGGTAATGCTTTTGTACTAACCTAATGCTGTTTGCAACCTCTAAATGATGCCAATCTTCTGAAAATGTGGCTTCCCTGATGAAAATTGAATCCCTTTCTGATGTATTTAGTTGTCCTTCAGATTTTCTAGATACTTTTTCTGGGTATTTTTACTAACTCTTACTTAATTTCACAGGAGAGGCTTATCTGAAACTGAAATAAACTTTCTCAAGGAGGTACATGTTAAGATTTGTAATATCTCGTATATCAATTGTTCATGTTTGACATTTACTACACTCTCTATGTTTTCCAAATTCATACTGTATCCAAAATGTTCTACATTTTCTATTATATTTTGTAAAATGACACCTTTTCTGCTGGTTTATTTGGTTATTCTTCCCTTTCCAGTTATCTAGTCTAGTATTCTGGTCTGAATTATCTTTAGTTAACATGACACTAGGTTTTCGTTGTATGTTGTATTGGGTTGATTCCGTCCTGACTAGTTGTTCTCTCTGTAGAACAAGGGCTTGCAAACAAAAATTCTTCAGTCTGGAAGTGTACCAGAAAGTGTTCTCGGTTTGTACTGTGTGGAACTTGTCTTTGGCTCTATTCCTCTTTCCTCTTGGCATGAATAGATAAATATTTTCTTTCAGTTATTTCTATGTCAACTAATGAGATTCTGTATCTGGATTTTTTTTAGCCCTTGATAAAATCAAAAGACCATTGTATGAAAAGCATCCAATGGCCAAGTTTTCCTGGACTGTGACGGAAGAGGCAGACACGGTTGGTTATTCTTCTTTAAATTTTGAAGCAAAACACATTTTCTGAATCTAAGTGTGTCAAATACAGTGGGGAAACATTTTAGTACCCTATAATTATTCTTATGCTTATTTATTTTGGCATGAATTTGTAAACTTCTTAATTTAGGCAAAAGGTGATATTAACTTCTTTGATTGTATTATTTTCTGAATAAACTAATCTGACCGGAAGGCCCATTGCTAATGCCATTTAGGAACACTTTCTTAAATGCAAGTGTGTTATAAAATGTACATCTTCACCAACATAGCTTATTGCTCTGTATTTTGGAAACGTTAGCACTGATTTTTGCTGGTCACTCTTTCAATGACTGATTCTACTTCCATTCTTGTGAAGGATTGTGAAAGTTTTTTGCATAGTTTTTATGAGAAAGATGCTAGGGGTGTGTTTGAGCCCCCCCCCCCCCCTTTTTTTTTTTTTGTTTTATATCTTTATGGAATTTTTGTAAAAGTATTACCACTTTATGATCGTTTGATTATTATGTACTTAGATGATAACTGGATCATGTAGATAATGTAGTTGGAAGATCATACGAGAAATTTTGGGAAAAAAGGTTTTGTGTTATTTGTTGTTTGTGTCTATTTTATTTAAGGTGACCAGGAGAAAAATGATTTTTGTGAGCGTGGAAAGTATATCCATATGTGTGCGTTTAGATCTGTTATTCATATTGATAAATGATATTCCATATATGGAAGCATATTTCATATAAAACATATACTCACCTTGTGTTGTTAGATAACTATTGTAGCCTTGCACATCTGATTCCCGTAATTTTATTGTTGCAAATTTTATAGGATAATGTTGCTAGTAGAAAATCAAATATCTTTCCATTCATATGATGGGATAGTTATTGATGGTGTTAAAGATTACTCTAACTTGATTGATGAAATTGATTAATATGTTCAATGCTATATCTGCCTTCAGGGAAGGGTTCAGGAAACAATACAAGCAAAAATATCCGAATGACGAATCAATTACTGTTGTGAGTTCGTGATTCTTTTTAAATTTTCATTGGAGCTTAATATTCATGCCAGCTATTTGCACTTGGAGTGTGCATGATAATTTTTTTTAATTGATTTCTGGTTTTCCTTTTGGAAATAAATAATAATATAGGTTGGAAAAGCTGGTGGAGATAAGTGGAAGTCCATGAGTGATGAGGTAACTCTATATAGTCTAAGATATTGTTTATATTTTATTCTTCTCGAGATTTTCTAATGTTATGAAAAAAAGGAAAAAGCTCCCTTCGTGCAAAAGACAGATAAATGAAAGGATATGGGCAAAAATGGCATACTACAACAAGAATTTGGTAATCTATCTATAAGGTTAGCCTTATACAGTATTTAGTTTAGACTACAACACTAAAACGACTTGTATCGGACTATTTTTATAGGTTGGAGGTGCTGATGACGAGTCCGACAAGACAAAGTCTGAGGTTAATGGTGATGTGAACGATGAGAGCAGTGGAGATGTTAGTTGGGATTAAGCTATATGACCTTTTTTACTTGAAACTTGGCGACTATGTTGACTTATTTTTGTTTTAATTAATGTAGGAGAAAGACGATGAGTAAACACTATCATGGAAAATTGGATCTGGATTCAAGGTGATAAATAACCAACAATCTTCCTTCATTAATTTGCGTTTCTGGCTTCAAATTTTGTAAAATGTTTGA
>CAIGRS010334322.1:0-10025 GCA_903798395.1 Fraxinus floribunda
TTATTTAGTACTTGATTTTTGAATATAATTTTTAGTAAATTTGATTTTTGAAAATGAAATGTTAAATTCATGTTTCCGTGTAATTTTCTCTTTAATGTCCTATATATGGATAAATTTTGTAGCCACAATTTTATTAGATTTAAATTAATTTTAAACACGACTTAGAAAGTAGAATGGGCTTCTTTTAAATCAAAATGGACCTTAATAGACCTAGGCTTACAACACATAAATGGACTGTTTTCATAATAGACCAAATCCGTATATTTTTTAATAGTTTGGACCTGCTGTTCAACTTTTACTATTCGCCTAATTAATTATTGACATGTCAATTTTAAATTAACATGTCATCCATTTGGTAGGTTAACGGTGAAGTTAGTGATTATAAGTTTGAGATAACATGTTAATTAAAAATGACGTATCAATAATTAATTCGATATACAACAAAAACTGGACAGCAAATTTTAACTCATTTTGAATGCCTACAAATAGTCACCATATTCATAAATATGAAAATAAAGCAAAAAAAAAAAAAAATTTAATTATTCACCAATTTACCTGGTCTTTGTTGGTTGAAAAATTGTGGCATCCACATTTGAGCTCAAGGGTAAAAGATTTGTATCTCCTCCTACCTTGTATCTCCTAGTTTGAGTGAAAAAACTATCAAAAACTTAAAATGTCCAATGGTATGTTGTCACGTGGTAAAATATAAAAAAAAATAATGTAAACGATAATGTACATATAGCATGATTGAAATAATAATGTTGGGTCATCTTTTATTCGATCTCTGCGAGGAAAGTAAGCTTTCAACACTTTTACCAAGGGACTACATTAAAATTCTAGGAGTTATATGTTTCATTAGTTAATGAACTTAAATATCCCTCACATTTTACTCCTAGAACTTTAAAATACTTTCAAATCATCATTAAATTTTAATATGTTACGCTCTATCGCTCATCATTTTTCATAAGTCATTAAATTTTAAAATACTTTTGAGCGGTCACTGAACTTTAATACGTTGTACTCTATCATTCACTCACCATGTTTCATTAGCTACTGAATTTATACATCAATCACGTTTTACTTACTGAACTTTAAAATATTTTCGAGTGATCGCTGAACTTCATAATGGTTTCGAGTAAAGTTTGCTGACATCCGACATGCGACTTAATTAAGTCTGTTTGTTATATGCACTTAGTTCATGCTAAATTAAGGTCAGATCCGTAAGGTCAGCTCGTACTTATGAATGTCGTGATTTGAGTGGACATAATGATTGTAGATTTCTTACACACTGTCAAAACATTCAATCAATTAATGACATTTGGAAGGACTTACGTCAGCGCCCACCAATTCCACCAATCATATACTATAACTTCATTCTCTAATCAGTTCATTAATTACTGGGGACCCATTTAAGATGGCTTCATGATAACCTGATGAAGTCGACCTTAGCAAACAATCAGGATATGCGATTGGCGTACTTTCCTAGCTCGGGTACTGTATGTTGATTTAACAACAACCAATCAAGACTTAAGCTATTGGTACAAATTCCCAGCTTGGTACCGTTGCTAACAAAATATAAATATGATAAAAAAAAAAACACTTATAGTTTGTAAGTAATTATCAATAAAAATCCTTATTTACACTTGAAGTTGGCTTGAATTTTGTTTATATAATTTCCGATGTCAACAAAGTTGATTTTCTATAAAATTCGACCTAAATGAATAAAATAAAATAAAATAAATATCGAATAAACAATAAGACTGTCAATCTAAGACGATAATATTGATATTGATAAAAAAGATATAATTGTTCTAGTCGTCAAAAGTTATGTTCAAGAAAGAAGAATGCTAGCTTCAAATTGACATAAATCTTAATTTAGACTATAATCTTCTCCTACGTCGAGAAAATAAAATAGATTAAAAAAAAAAAAATTTATTTCGATTGAGATCGTAGACCCAAATCAAGAAATTAAAAAAATACATCTCAAACTGACGGTGAAAATTTTAGAGTCAATAATATTAATCAAGATTAACAAAATATAGTCTTTAGAGTTATCACAAGATAATTCAAGAGGAAAGAATGGTGTTGTCTTTGTGTATGGTATTTTATAATTCAAATTTTTTCAATTTTTGAATAGTTAGATTCAGTGATCATTTGAAAGCATTTTAAAGTTCAGTGAATAAAGCGTGAAAGATGTATAAGTTCAGTGACTAATGGAACATAATGAGTGTTGAAGTGCAACATATTAAATTTCAGCGACTACTTGAAAGCATTTTAAAAGTTCAATGACTAATTAAACTTGGTGAATGAGTGATGGAATAATTGTGATAAGAGTTCAATAAGCACTCGGAAGTATTTTAAATTTCAATAAGTAAAATATGATGAAAATATAAGTTTTGTGACTAACGAAATATTTAACTCACATTCTAGTGATATATTAAAGCTTTTATTTATATTATATCTTTAAATTTTCAAATTTATTTTAGGAAAAAACAAGAAAACTTGGAGGTCTGACCCCAACAAGCAGTGATTATACATATGATTTGTATGTCACAACTATGGTAAGTAGAGGTTTTATTTAAAAATGATTGATCAAAAAAGTGTAAATTAGAGAAGCTCAAAATTAGGACTTCTCTAAAATAACTTTCTAAAGCTATCTTTTGATCAAAAAATACTTGTTGACTTTAGTCAAATGACCTAATATTTTAAACAAGGGAGTTTTTGACCGCTGGAAAGTTAAACTTTGAAAAACCCCGTCCAAACACAGTAATTTACCAATTAGCTATTTATCATCAAGTTAAAATTTACTCGGTTTTTCATTTTTCAATTAAGCTTAGCTTCAGTGAACTTCAGATATTTTTGTAAAGCAATTTATCAATCGTGATTTTTTATTGTGGAAAAGTAAAAAATGCACAAAAAGGTCGAAAATGTATTTTTATTTTTTTTTCCTCACTAAATTGCTGCATTCTGGAGTACACAAGATTGGATGTAGCTTTCTTAACCAAAAACTGAATGAATTCATGAATTCATTTTTCATGAAATTCTAGCTGAAAACACAATTTCAAGCACAATATCAATCTATTTTGTCTTGCCAGAAAAGTTTCATAATTTTCGATCAGCATAAGAAACAAAATGCTCTTCATGCTTATTACTATGTATTTATACACGATGCTTCACAATTTGTCCCACAAATACTAAATGACAGTAATGGCTAGAAGAATAATACAAGTCCTCCCATGGAAGCAGCAAGAGATAACATAGTCTATCTACCATTTAAAATATGACCAAATTTCAGTATCCATGGATATATTAGGAAAAGAAAAGGCAAACCTTACGTTTTACGCTACACAAATATGCCAAATTGTGACGGTTTTGGTCTTAAGCAATGGTTGATAATCAATGTGAGGCAGACGACGATTTGAAAATGTCATTAATTTTCACATGAAGATGCTTCAATTCCAGTATAAAGACTTTGTGAACAACAATTTTCACTTCTTATCTATGGACACTTGAATTAGATCCATTACAATAAACTATTTGCCATATGTTAGAAACTTATCGTACAATATGAACAATGGCTTCAATTCCCCATCAGTAGGAGTTGAGTAACAGCTGATTCAAACCTTGGAAAAGGATGGCGGAGAAAAGTGCATGCAATGACTTTCTGCTCCACACTTGAGAAAGTCTGCCGCTTTGTAAAGACTGATAGTTGGCATCATACATCGTTATCGCATAAAGAGGAATCTCAAATCTCTATTTGCAACACAGTTCTAGCATAAGGGTGCAGAAACAACTTTTTTAAGATTCTGACTCAGTCCATTGACTGTCTGATATATTGTATCTGATTTAGGGTGAGATGTATCCATCACACTGAATTCATGAAATCCATCATCCAACTCAATTGAACTGGCCCCAGATACCTTCTGACTGTTTGTCTTCTTCATTTGCAATCTTGCGTTAGCAACACTTCCCCAATTCCCTGCCATGGCATATATATTTGACAACATAGAACAGCTTCCTGCATCAGTTGACTCTAATTTCACTAACTGGTTAAGCAACTCCTCTGCTATTTCCATAGCATTGTGCATTCGGCAAGCCCCTAGAAGGGCACTCCAAATAACTATATTTGGCTCAAATGGCATGTTATGTACAAGCGAAAGAGCATCCTTAAGACGGCCCCCACGACCCAAAAGGTCAATCGTACAACCGTAGTGTTCAATCTCGGGAACAATTCTATAATCTCTTTCCATGGAATAGAAATAACTAATGCCCTGATCAACTAAACCCGCATGACTACAAGCAGACAATACAGCAACAAAAGTCACTTTATCAGGTGTAAATCCTTCTCGTTTCATCCTATTAAAAAATTGAAGAGCTCTGTGTCCATTATGCATGGCCAACGCATGGATCATGACATTCCAAGAAACTAAATCTTTCCTTGCCATCACATCAAAAATATTTGACGCCTTGTTCAAGCTCCCGCATTTGGCATACATATCTATTAAAGCATTACATACTGAAGTACTACACTTATACTTACTCTCCACAATAGATTTGTGAACTCTCTTCCCTAACCCAAGCAAACCAGACCCAGCACTGGCAGATAAAATACTAACAAATGCCCCATCATCTGGTTTCAATCCTGCCTCCGCCATTAGATCATACAACCCAACTGCCTCCTTTGCAAGTCCCATTTCGGCATACCCAGATATTATTATTGTCCAGGTAATCAAATTCTTCACTGGCATCTTATCAAAAAAGATTCTAGCCGTTTCCACATCCCCTGCTTTAACATAACCCCAAACCAGTGTAGACCACGAGACGACATCCCTCGAGGGAATTTGTTCAAACAGCTTTAATGCGACATCCATCTTCCCGGCCTTTACATACCCGTCCAAAATAGTGTTCCAGCTCACCCTATCTCTCTCAGGCATTTCATCAAACAACTTTTTTGCCTCCGTCAACTCTCCAGCTTTCATTAACCCACTAATCATCGAATTATGAGTAACCACGTCCCTCTCCTCCATTACATTATACACGTTCTTGGCTGCTCTAATACCCATCAATCCACACTTTGAGTACGCATCGATTAATGAATTGGGCACGAATATATCAGAATAAAGACTACATTTTTCCACATGGGCATGAATCATTCTAACTAGTTTCAACCAATCTTTCCCCGAACAGGCTTTCAAAAGAAACAGGTAGGTGAAATTATCCGGCAAAACCCCAGAATTTTGCATTTCACAGTAAATCTCAAATGATTTTTCCGGCTGCGAATTCTGAACATGGGCTCTGATCAACGTATTGTACAAATGAACATTTGGATACTCTACTTGATTAAAAACACTAATGGCTAGTGCCATTTGTCGGCATAAAGAGAAAGCAGAGACGAGTTTAGGCGCAACAAAAGGGTCTCTCTGAAGATTGTATTTGTAAATAAGAGCATGGACTTGCTTCAGATGATTCAAGTCTTTGCATTTGTGGAGGTCAGCGAGTTTTTGTTCGAAAAGTCTTCGTCTAGAAAACCATGTCGGGGCTCGAATGGGGGCCGGCATCTGCATTTTATTTATTGTGTTGTGAGAAAGGTGAAGTTTTTCGCATATGCAAGATTGAAGATCGGTGGGCGGGAGCGGAGGTCTGTGCTTCAGCTAGAATGCATTGGTGCGAGTACCAAGATAAGGTACTCGTCTAAGCTCTCAAAACAACGAATAACGATTGATTGAACAAGAGCCGAGACAGAGAAATAATGGATAGCATCACTTGTTTGAGTGTTTATTTTTCGTTTAATAGCACAAAACGTCCTTATATTTAAGATTTTTTGTGAAAAACGTTTTTACGTTTTATGTTTTTTGCATTTTCGTTCTTATTTTAACATTTTATTGCAAAAAATATCATTTTTATAACAAAACGTCCCTACGTTTCATTTTTTTTTATCCTTATTTTAACGTTTCATTACGAAAAACATCATTATTACCATTTTTAACGTAAAATGACCAATATACCCTTCTATTTAAATAAAACAAAAAAAGAGAAAAAAAAATAAAGAACAAATTAAAATTTTATTCTTGAACTTTTTTAAAAAGTGCAAATGAGTCCAAATAAATTTAATTTTGCTCTCTAATTTTGGGGCGATTTTTGCCCCTCTAGCTGCTGTTTATGGAGCTAAATTTCGGCAAGCTCCGGCCACCTAAACCACTGGAAAATGGTACAGGTGGAAAGCCATTAACCTCCTCTTCAATTCCATATAAATATCTCCCTGTAACTTCAAGTATTCCGATCGGTACAAACCTTTAAAGTTTGCTGTCTGAAAATCTGAAAAACGTCGATTTCTTCACTTCTGGCCACCATACTGGCCGGAGCTCATCACTGACCAACCCCCCACCTCTGGATGACCCCGCTCATGCAATCAATTATAACCAAACACCAAGTTTATGCTGAATTTAACCCAAAACTTCTCCCTGTCGCGACATCGCCTGAGGAGAAGTCAGTTTACGGCGTCGTCTAGACAAACGGAGGTCACAGACCACATGGGCTAGGTTCGCCTTCACCGGCGCACCTAGCCCACCCTTGGGTCTTCCCCCAATTTGGCTTCAATCGACCAGAATTTGAATCTGAAATGCTCACATGTGCGAAATCAACGTATTTCAGATTTTCTGGCAGCAAATTTTGAAGTTTTGTACCGGCTGGAATGCTTGGAGTTACATGGAGATATTGGTATGGAATTGAAGAGGAGGTTAAGAGCTTTCCATCGGTTCCATTTTCCGGTGGTTTAGGTAGCTGGAGCTTGTCGACATTTGGCTCCATAAACGATGGCTAGAGGGGCAAAAATCGCTCCAAAATTAGAGAGCAAAACTAAATTTGTTTGGACTCATTTGCACTTTTTAAAAAAGTTCAGGAGTAAGATTTTAATTTTTTTCTTTATTTTTTTGCTCTTTTTTTATTTTATTTAAATAGAAAGGTATATTGATCATTTTACGTTAAAAAAATGGTGACATTGATGTTTTCCGCAATGAAACGTTGAAATAATGACAAAAAAGCAAAAAAAAAATAAAAATGAAACGTATGAACGTTTTCCACAAGTGTCAAACGTAGGGAAGTTTTGTTCTGAAAATGTTATTTTTCGCAATGAAACGTTGAAATAAGGACGAAAATGCGAAAAAATGAAACGTAGAGACGTTTTCCACAAGAAGTGTCAAACGTATGGACGTTTTGTGTTATTAAGCCTTTATTTTTTTAATTTTTCTAATTGTCAAATCATATATCGACATGTGTCCTCCTATTTTTGACAGTACCTGTTTGAGTGTTTTTTTTTCAACTATCAAATCATATATCGACACGTGTCCTCCTATTTTTTAACATGCTTTTTAGTCTATTTGTGTAGCGTGATTGTAAAACAATTGGTTATAGTTGCTAGGGAAAAATTCTTTAATTTGCGTTTTGACAATCGTTTTGTTTTTTTTTCAGGTTCATTTATCTTTTTTAAACAACCAACCATATTTCGGAGCCACTTGACTTTTGAGCAGTCAAAAAGAATTTTTGAAATTTGGAAAGGATAGCTGATACACTTGAGCATCAAGGGATGATGCATAGGGATTATTCAAGGCATCCATCATTGTGCGACAGTCAAATTCTAAGTATTTGCCAGTTACCACTCTGATGCCTTCCAATATAACCAGACATTCGCTTTTGAGGAGAGAATTTACCCCAAAAGGACTTTGTTACAGCCTTCAACCATCCCTCCCTTGGAAATTTCTACAGATTATTTCAGTATGATAGAAACTCTTATTCGCTTTAATCTCAGCGTCAACATAAGTTTCTCTGCGCTCTTCCATCCACTTGTATTTTTGCCGACTATAGGGACAATCTTGAGATTTGGGGACCATAGGCTAACTTCAAATATGGGCCTCTATAATTATTTAAATATATATATTAAACAATACTTTTTATTAAATAAAAATATTCAAAGTTACAAAATTTGAATCTAAAACTTTCAAGTCTAAATTTTATTTACAATTCTATAATTTTTGAATAGAAAATCTACAATTATACGATTACAATTAATATATTTTAGAACTCTTTCAATATACATATTGACAATTCGTTCAACCTTTCTTATGATATTGTTGATCGAATGTAAGATTTTATCAATTGCAATTTTGAGAAACTCCTCTCGACAAATGCAACTGTAAGTTGTATAGTCAATAATATTCTATAAGTAATTAGTATATTTGAAAAATAATAGTCCATCATTTTTATAGAGTCTAACACTTCCATCACACTTCTAATCTCTTCTAAATATTTGTAGCTCAAAAAATAACTTATGACCATCAATATCCGAATCCATGTTGTGCTTCAAAACTTCTTAAAACTTATTACATCAACACTTCAAACAATTATCATCAATTATCATCTACAGTTTGCAACTTTTTTAAATCAAACAAAAATCCAAAAATATTTTCATATTTTTGAATTTTTTTCAAACATTAAATTAAGAGAAGAAAGAGCTTGATCAATTTTTTGTTTCTAGCGCTTGAAATTATATTGCTTTAATACTTTTAACTTGATTTTCTCAACGCTTTTATGATAGTGGCTTAATTGTCGGACCTTTCAAATTATTCTGAAATAACCCTTGTTATGCGTATGTATCTTGTCAATATTAATGTCACATATTGTAAAGGTAAGTTAGAGAATTTTCTGAAGGTTGAATTTGTGGATGGGAAGGCTAAATAAACATATAAAATAAAATAAAAGTTGAAAGGTAAAGTAACAAGAAAGAGAAGGAAAAAAAGATTGTAGAGTCGACTTGAAAACAAGAAAAAAGAAAAAAAAAATGAAAAATCACGAAAATATTAATTACTTTTTTACGCTTTGAAGAATATAAGAATTTTTTTTTTTTTTTTTGAAAACTTGTATGTATGTATTTTATTTATTTATTTGTGTTCCTCAACGTGATGGAGTTTAAGACGATCACCTATCCCGGCTTTTGTTAGGAGCGGCATTGGCCGCCTTGATCTCCTCAATGCTTGAATGATTTTCACCTGTGCCGGCAAGGTTCCACCATTAAGTACTATTGTTTCTATTTCTTAACTGACAATTCTCTCCATGCAACTAGCAGTAACTAACCTATGTTCACCCCTTCAAATCTATTGATCGGACAAAAGCCAAGACCTCACAAGTCACTAGCATATTGAGAATACTCTTTTTGTAACGATCTGAGCCTCGTGCCCAACCGTTCTCTTACATACTGGGTAAGAGGAAATATTTCTTGCCAAAGTGGATAGTACGTAAGAGAACGGTAAGGCACGAGACTCGAATCGTTACAAAAAATGAGCATTTTTTGCAACGATTCAATATCTATTATTCAAATCATTGAGTTACGTATTGTCCATTTTGGAAGAGTTTGAACACATTTTACCTCTCACGGATTTCTACCGTGTCCCTCAAGTTTCGAACTCAAGACCTCTGATTTATGAAAAATTTAAGTTGAATCCTGGTATTTGGAGATAGCCTATCCTCAAATATCTCTTTGAAAAATACAAAATCCTTCATATTTTTTCAAAATTTAAATGCCCATCCATCCAAATCAAGATTAGATATTTTTATGGATTTTTTTTTGTTTTGATTTTTTGGGCTCAAGGCAGTGGGGATCGGTTTGTGGACAATGGACATGTGAGGTTCTCATGAGAAGGTATATATATTTTATGTGTACATAATAATTTATATACACATGATATTGCGATATATAATTGAATAAGAATTTATTGAATCAACTAAAAAAAAAATTCACTCTATTTTTGACATTTTTCATATGTAAATTATTAAATAACTACTTATGTACAAGTAACATTATTCTACATATTATATTCCCTGTTATATGATCATTATTTGAGAAAAAATGTTTTGAATAATGTATGATTAAAAAGTATGAAAAAAGAAATTTCAAATTTACGTGAAGAATATTTTATTGTATGAATGTGTGATTAAAAATAAATATGTTGAACAAAATTTTGAATTAAAGGCCA
>CAIGRS010334354.1:0-13273 GCA_903798395.1 Fraxinus floribunda
TAACGCGTGATCTTGGTTCTTAGTACGGGTCGAACAACGGGCCGGGTTGCTATTGCGAGACGTGATTTCTAACTTTTTTGGGTTGATTTCAACTTGTTCATGGGTTCCCAAGATCCATTCTTGGCTGGGTTCGCATCAGTATGTTTCTAATTAGGTCAACTATTGACCAATAAGACACATCTATTAATCCTGACTTATTCTACCAAAAAGTCGAAATTGTACTCTCAAGTAGAGTGATACTTATTGAAGCAAATCATGATCATATAATAATATATTATGATCATCACTCCACAAGTCAACCCCAGATTGATCATCAATATGTTGAAACCAACAAAACGATCGTTTTGCCCTTCCAAACATGTTTAGCCATTCGAGTACCATTTTCATAAGGCAAATCATTTGTGAACAAATCACAACATATAGTCCAATGAAATCACATCGTCACTTCTCCTCAATGAACAATCTCTTTAATAAGGTGGTATTTCCTCTCAATGTGCTTGCCACACTGATAATTCCTTGTTTCTTTAGCGTTAGCAGTCGTCCTACCTTTATCACAATAAAGTGATATGGGTTCCATTGCCAAAGGCACCACGTCAATATCCAAAAAAACTTCTGGAACCATACAGTCTCTTTAGTCGCTTTATAAGCAGCTACATATTCTGCCTCCAATACAGAATCAAATAAAAGATTGCTTGATGCTTCTCCATACCACGACTCCACTTTCTACTGTAAATACTAAACCCAATGTGGACTTTCTAGAGTCATGATCGGATTGAAAATTGAAATAGATTTATCTAATAGGATTCAGATCATTTCTAAATAGACAAACATATAATCTCTCATTTTCCAAAGGTACTTGAGTATATACTTCATCGTTGTCCAGTGTTCTGGTCCCTTATTAGACTGATAATGACTAACATTACCTATACCATAATAATATTCTGTCTAATACAAATCTATCCTAGTATACATGAGGCTCCCTACATCCGAAGCATATTGAACCTTCTTTATGTTATCTATCTCTGTTGGAGTCTTAAGGGAATGCTCCTTGGATAAATTAATTCCATGTCTAAAGGAAAGTTGTCGTCTTAAACATTTTGACTTGTAGATTTAGACAATGTTTTGTCAATATATGAAGTTTAAGATAATGCTACCCCCCCTATTTTTTCTAACTCACAAGATATGGATGCCCAAAACATAACTAACTTCTCCCAAGTCCTTTATATCAAATTATTGTGACAACCATTTTTTTTTTATTTTGCATATGACAATGTCCCTATATCATTTCTAATGAATTGAATGTCATGCATGTTAAGAATTAGAAAAACTATTGTATTTCCTTGTATATACTCGTGTATACAATGCTTGTATAAATTTTGGTCAAAACTATAGGTCTTAATAGTTTGATCAAATCTAACATTTCAAGACCTGGACGCTTGCTTAAGTCCATAAATTGACCTTTGCAATTTGCGAACTTTTCTTTTGATGATTTTGTTTTACGAACCATTCAGGTTGCATCATGTAGATGATCATGTCAAGATGTCCATTTAAAAATGTTGTTTTTATGTCAATTTGGCATACCTCATAATCCTAATGAGCAACAATGGATAAAAGGATTTGAAGTGATTTAAACATGGCAATTGGAGATAAGGTTTCCTCATAATCGATCCCTTTTCTTTATGTAAAATTCTTAGCCACTAGCCTTACTTTAAAGGTTTCAACCTTCTCATCTACTCCCACTTTTCTTTTACTGACCGACTTACACCCTATAGATTTGACCCTATTAGGTGCGTCTACAAGATCCTAAATCTTGTTGGAATACATGGATTCCATGATTTAGAGTCTACATCATCCATCACTTCCTTAAATGAAATGAGATCTTTCTCTTGCTCAGTAGAGACTGACTGGTAAGTCTCTTCATAAAGAAAGTATCTATTGAATAATAAATGAGTAATAAAATGATAAATAATTTATCATTCCTAGGAGGATTATGTACTTAATATAGGATCAATTAATTTCAATTTTAATCGAATAACAAATTTTTTGAAGAGCTTATGCTAAATTAACTAATTGAACTAAATATTCTATTGAACAAATTAATGAAGATTTTTACAAAACTATGTGAGATGATTACTAAGATTTCGAACCCCCATTTTTAATCCATTTTAATGCAAATCAATATCATGATAATATGTGCGCATTCTTGTTGATCAATATTACTAAGTTAATTAAAAAGGTCCCTCAATGTCTATTAAATATACCTCCTAATGTGACTATTCTATATCTCGATGAAAATGCTAACATGAATGCATGCATTAAAACGTTAGAATCAAACTTTACAATGGTTGTTAAAATTGATATCTATTTTATAGTTTATCTTGAAATCAATAAAATTTACAAATCATTCCAATTAGTGATCAATTAATTGATAAGCATTAAACACAATAACAAGCATCCAAAAAACAACACATATTGGAGGTCGGAATATTTAAATTATATTAACAACTTCATAATAAGGGTTCATCTACATCTTAGAAATAAAAATACTTAGCCTAGAATTGGATTATGACAAGAAAACATGTTTAAGTGGAAGACATAATCCGGGTTATTGATAAATTGAGAATATGAAGATGAATCTTGAAATTTTGAATCTTTTCAATGATTTCTTGATGAATCTCTACTTGTACATTCTCTCCTTTACCCAAAAATCAAGATTTAGTCTTCACTTGATTGAATTCTTGTAAGTCCCCTTTAATTATCTCACAAAAATTATGAGTTTCGCCTCCTTTGATGATAATAATTGATGTATATAGAAGTATGAGATGTATATAAGAGGTTTTCCTAATGCATTCTGATGTTAGATATTTATAGAAGTTGAAATTTGGTTTAAAATCACGTCCAAATTGGTTTTAAAAAAGTTCCAATCGAATAAGGAAAGTTGCCTTCGCGTGCACATGTTTTGTCTCTGCACAGTCGTCAGTATTTTTGTCATAACTTTCTCTTCCAATATCCAAGTGAGGCAATTTAAAGTGTTTTGTAAATCTAACTCAAAAGGGATATAACATTGATAGAAACAAAATCTTTCCAACTTGAATGTTTACTGTGCTTAAAAAGGACATTAATTTTCGGCTAAAAATCTGGAATATATCTTGTGCGATTGAAAATTATTTTTTGAAATACTTTGATCATATTCCCACTTCGATTTTGAATGAAGAAATAATAAAAATATTGTTTGACTCTTGCCAATCTTCAATTATCATTTTGTGGTCCGAATCAACTATTGGATATTTGCAATTTGGCTTTTGAACTTTGAACTTCGTCCTTTTTCGCTCATTTCTTCTAATTTCATGCCCAATCATCAAGTCTAATAAACATAATATACATAAGATTAAGGTATAATTTATCTACAAAACAATAAAATATCAATTTTTTAAGGCTCGAATAAATGCATAAAATATGCTTATCAAGTTGCCTCATCGTTTCGTCCAAATAAAGGTCATTCTTATCTTCCCATTGCTTGGTCATGTCTTTCATTAGGACCAACCTCCTCATTATCCCTATCATGATATGCATGTGGAGGTGGAATAATGGGTGCCTCATTCTCTATTATCTCTAGTTCTGTTTGTCCATGGGGTTCTATGTGTATTAGTTGCTCATTTACATCATTAGCAACCATTGGTTCAGTAGGAGGTTCCAAATCATCACTGTTTGATTCTATGCAAAAATCTGGAACCGAGTTTTTTGAACCATGTTTGAACACCTCTTTTAATATATTCTTACTAGTAAACTTGTGTTCTTCTATATACTTGTCCTCTAAGAGTGTTTCATTTGTACTAACAAGTACCTTCTTATTTAAAGGACTATAGAAATAGTAACCCCTTGTTCCTTTAGATATCCTATAAAGAGACAAAACTCTGATCTTGATTCCATCTTATCAGTCTTTTCCTTTAACACATGTCAGGCACCCCCATATCTGAATCTAATGTAAACTAGGCTTGTGTCTATTCCATAATTCAAGATGTGTCTTGGGAACCGACTTAGATGATACAAAACTCAAGATATAAATGGCCATTTGTAGTTCACATCCCCAAAAGGAAATAGGCAATAAGGAATTGATCTCACAATATCTAAAATAGTTCAATTTCTTCTTTTCAAAACACCATTCTATTGGGGAGTCCTCGGTGCCCTCAATTGGGACAATATCCCATTATTCGATAAGTAAACCTTAAACACTTGGGATAGATATTCACTACATCGATCGGATCGAATGACCTTAATACTCTTGCCTAATTATTTCTCAACCTCCATTCGAAACTCCTTGAATTTCTCTAAAGCTTCAGACTTGTGTGATATAAGGTATATGTATCCATATCTAGATTAATCATTTGTGAAGATGATGAAACACTCATATCCTTCTCTGACCCGAGTACTAATGGGTCCACAAACATCGAAATGTACTAATTCCAAAAATTCTTTGGCTTTCAGTCTTTTAGCATTAAAAGGTCTCTTGGTCATCTTACCTTCTATACAAGATTCATAAGTTGGTATGGATTCCACCTCTAACTTAGTTAAAGGTCAATGCTTCACCAATCTTTAAATCCTATTCTAGATTAATATGACCAAGCTAAGATTCCATAACAGTGTTTCATTAGTATTAGATAACATCTTTCTTTTCCTAACAGTAGTAGTGTTATATATAGAGCCAATCATAATACTTAAGACATATAACATAATTATTCAACTGAATAGCCATTGTATAATGGGTAAAAAGTACCAAATAATCAATACAATATAAAAGTGGAACATAAACTAAGTTATAACACCTGCACCCGAATTTCTGGGTCTAATTATGAGAATTAAAAATTTAGGGACTCATTTGAGGGTTAATCCATCTTCTAGGACCTTGTAGCAAATGTAGTATGAAAGCTAATTCCCACACATTTTTCTATTTAAAGAAGGGTTAAATGCTTGGTCAAACCCTTATATAGAAATCCTTGATATATGTTTTTCCTGTCATATTCATGATTGACCAAACATAAGGTAATGTGTAATGTGAATGCATGTATATATAGAATGTAGTAATCATGTGAGGAATAAGGGAGAGATTCTTGCTCATTTCACAAATTTCAAGGAACAATTTTCAATACTAGAATTAATAGTCTTTCCACCATCATGGGTTCTTCCTTAATGACGCATGCCTAATCTTGTCCTATTTAATCCCCTCATCCACATTCACATGCTACCACTCACTATTATTTTTTTCAGTCCAAATAATACACACATAATTGAGACGGAAATTGTAAGAGGGATCAAGCAATTTTATTCGGTCTCTATTACTCTTTCTTTTAAATTTTACAGTAAGTACGCTACCTATATTTGAATTAATATTATGTTTCAAGAAAATTATTTTGGGTCACATATGGTACAATACTATTATGATTATGCTAAGGAGACCAAAGTTTAGTAGCGCTACACATAAAAAATTTTAACCACCTATGTTCGGTAAAATTCTTGTGTCTCCATTATATTGATTATGATTATTATGCTTCTTTAAATTATACTCGATAATAATTCATAGCGTACTTATGGGGATTTTATAAATCTCACTCTATGATATTTCCCATTTCAGGCATTTGATAGTTCGAGACAGTCAACGTGGAGATGGCAACGGGTTAGGATTAATAAATTATATTGTGTTTGAAATAAATCTCACTCTATGATATTTCCTATTTCAGGCATTTGATAGTTCGAGACAGTCAACGTGGAGATGGCAACGGGTTAGGATTAATAAATTATATTGTGTTTGAAACACAACTTTTAAGTTTCATCTTTTTAAGAAATTATTTAGGCTATGTTTTATGTCAATGCATTATTCATTAACATTAAGATTTCGCAATTAATTAATGAAGTTAAAACCGCTTCTTTTATTTACTTAATGAGTAAAACCGTTTCTTGTTACTATTTAAGTCTCTATGAAAAAAGGAAATCGAATTTTATTTAGTGACACTCGAATAGTCAATGATTCGGATCGTTACGGTTGGTATCAGAGCTAAGAGTTTTTTTAAACTCGGTTATGTAGACTTAACATATATTTCAAAATTTTGAACTTTACGAATTTTCTGTTAAGAAAAATATATTTGAGTCACTATTCATATGAATAGTAACGCGTAGTCACTGTTTATCCTGCACTGACTTGGAGTCACTATTCTTGTGAACGGTGACGTGTGCACTGTTCATGATGAACAGTGACAACGCATAACTGTTCACGATTTTATTTAGGCTTGTTATGCATAAAAGTCAATAATAATAAGAGATTTTGAATGTTATAAGTGTTTACTATTACATATGATATTATTGATAGAAGACCTCAATCTTAGATTTTAAACTAATGTAGAAACCATGAGATATATAGATGGTAGCAATGTGATTTTAAATACATGTCAAGCTTAGTGGGAATGACTCAACTTGAGATTAAGTTTACAACAATGTAGAATCAAATATTACACGAATAAGATTAATAATGAATCCACGTACAATAATTCATCCCTTTATCACTACCTTTGCAAAAGCAAGGGAAAAACTGTAGATGATTATTAATACATTTTTTTAAAGTTCCAACTTTTGGTACGATAATTTATTCCTTGTCACTACTTTTGTATAAAACAAAAGAAAAATTGTGGATAATTATTGGTACTTTCTCTTCAATTTTCAATTATTAGTACTCCCTATCTAAAAATATTATTTTTGAAAAGTTCTTTTGGAAAGAAAAGTAATTGCGCTCCTTTTTTCCGATAGATGGTGAGTGGACAAAGTCATACCAGTCGAACTGAGAGACACATTCATTTTACTTGGTTATATAGGAATTACAAGAGAAACCCAAACCACGGTTTGATACGACACTTAGATGTCATGAAAAAGATTTAACAAAGGGCAAGAGCGAATGTATATGAATTTCATAGGGATGAGATTGTGTATCACCTTAACTGAAAGCCTTACTCCTTACTAGAGGCAGTTTATCTAAGAAATTGAAAAGACCTTCGACTACCAGACCTGTCCCGATCTATTACTTCGATGTATGAGGAAAAGTGGAGGTGAATCGTAAAGACGTTAGGTATACCAATGGGATGCCAGGCTTCGAACCCAATCCAGCCAATGTCATAAAAATACATGAAGTTTACTATGAGAGAAATTATGTTGAAGATGACCCGAGTGAAGAATACAACCCTACGTCGTATTTCGTGATTGACTCGAAACAAAAAAGCCAGAGGCGAATAAAAGGGAGGGTACTGGGAAGAATTATTAGATGATGCCTAGTTTTCTTTACGTTTAAATTTATGTTCTTCAATTTTTGAATCTCAGCTTGTTCGGACACTAGGTATGCCGGTGGTCCATTATTTATGTGAACTTATGAATGTTTATGAATAAAGCATGACATTCTTTTATGTTTCATTTTCTCAATTTGACTTAACTCTAAATAGTTACTATCATTTAATTAAGGTTATGGCTCTCCAAAGTAGAAGGACTAACAATAGCAATATAACCCAAGAGTCCACACAACATGTTCAGCCTCAGCCTAATACGACTGACCCACAGTTTGCCCAGTAGTTTCTTGCTATGATGTAAACTTTTGCACAAGTTGCAGTACCACCACCACCTCCTCAATAATCGACACCACCATTTTTTCGCCGCCTCAACCGGAACAACAGGATGAAGCTGCCCTCGAAACTAGGACCACTACTGCTACGGTTGAGCAATTTAGGAAACAACATCCCCCTATCTTTTATGGTAGTATGGACCTCTTGGAAGCGGAGGACTGGCTGGTGGGTATGGAGAGGATTTTTGAACTTATTGACTGCCCGAAACCTAGAAGGGTGATATGTGCAACCTTTATGCTACGTAAAAGTGCTAGGTGTTGGTGGGACAACAGTGCTAGATCAAGGGCTCTTGGTCATGTTTGGATGTGGGATGAATTTAAAGAGGCCTTTCTAAAAAAGTACTATCCCACTAGTATCTGAGATCGAAAGGAGGTTTAGTTCCTCATTTTGACTCAAGGCTCAATGACGTTGACCGAGTACAAGCAGAAGTTTAAAGATTTGACTCATTATGCTCTTGAGTTTATGGATACAGAGGAGAAGAAGGCGAGACATTTTGAGCATGGTTCGAGGGATGATTTGAAAAAGACTGTTATAGTGTTTAAGCTTTAAAACTATCATGATATGTTGGCAAGAGCACAATTGGCAGATTTCAAGAACCGTACTAGTCGGGAAGAAATGTTGCATAATGGAAAGTCAGAGAAGCAAAAGTAGGTGGATAACAAGGGTAAAGAAAAATAAGATTATGCCATGAAGAGCCGAGGAAATTCAATATAAAATGGCAATAAGAGTTACCCACACTGTGAAAAATGCTAGAAGTATCACCAGGGAGTTTGCCTTTTGGGGATGAATTCATGTTTTCAGTGTAGAGGACAAGGACAAATGGCTCAGTATTGCCCTAAGTATGGGAAGAACTAGCAGAGGCCACATGGAAACAACCAGCAAAGGCCACAATGGAATAATCAGCAGAGACCACAGAGAAGCAATCAATAAAGGCTACATGGGAACAACCAACATAGACAAGGCCATGCACCATGCGGACATGCTAGGGTTTATACATTAGTAGGGCAGGAGGAGGATCAGAATTTAAATGTCTTGGCAAGTAAAGTCCTCATATCCGTCTTAGTAGCCTATGTATTGATATATTCTGGTACAACTCACTTCTTTATGGCCCTTAATTTTGTATGTAAACTGGATGTTAAAGTTGAATATGCACAATTCCCTTTAGTAGTGACGATGCTCACTGGGGATATAGTGAATACTAATTACATAGTTAGAACGTCAAGAGTAGAAATCGATGGTAGATCATTGGAGATGAAATTATATGTATTAGATATGGACAAATTCAATGTGATTTCTGGAATGGACTGGCTATCCAAGAATCACTTGATAATTCGTTGCTAGGAAAAAGAAGTGATTTTTCAAAGACCTGGGAAAGAGGAATTTCGATTATATATAGCTGGAGGTGGACCCTTACCTCACATCTTATCTGCATTGGAAGTCGACGGGTTGTACCATTAGAAAGCACTATGGGAATTCTGATGTCCGTAATAAGGAAGAGAACAATAAATTGACAGTTGATGAGCTAGGGTGGTATGTGAATATCCAGAACTCTTCCTCAAGGAGCTGCTTGGCATGTCTCCAGAATGAGAGGCAGAATTCATAGTCGACATTATTCATGGCTCGGTACCCATCTCCAAAGCCCTGTTAGAATGGCACCCAAAGAATTACAAGAATTGAAGGTACAACTGGAGGAACTATTGGAAAGAGGTTTCATCTGGCCCAGTGTATCGCCATGGGGATCACCGGTGCTATTTGTTAAGAAGAAGGGTGGATCGATGATGTTATGCATCGATTATAGAGAATCGAATATAATCACTATCAAGAATAAGTATCCTCTTCCATGATTGAGGATTTATTTGATTAGCTCAGAGGTACAATGGTATTTTTCAAGATAGATTTAAGGTCTTGTTATCATCAGTTGAGAATCAAATCCCATAATATCTCTAAGACTACTTTTAGAACTCGGTACAGACACTACGAGTTCTTAATTATGCCATTTGGGCTAACTAATGCTCCTAGAGTTTTTATGAATTTGATGAAAAGCATTTTTCACAAGCATTTGGATCAGTTTGTTATCGTGTTCATCGATGATATCTTGATCTACTCAAGAAGTAATGAGAAGCATGAAGAGCATTTAAGGATCGTGTTGAAGGTTTTGAAGAAAGAAAAGCTCTATGCCAAGTTCAAAAAATGTGAGTTTTGGCTGAAGCAAGTAGCATTCCTTGGACATATTGTTACGGCCCGAGGGATTGAGGTGGATCCTAGTAAAGTGGAGGCAGTGTTGAATTAGTCAAGGCCAACTAATGTAGGAGAAATTTGCAGTTTCTTAGGCTTAGCAGGATATTATCAAAGGTTCATTGAAGGATTCTCCAAAATATAAGGACCGTTGACACATTTAACACGCAAGGGTGTAAAGTTTGACTAGACAGAGAGGTATGAACAGAGCTTTAAAGAATTAAAACAGAGGTTGGTGAACGCCCTAGTGTTAAACACACCCAATCGGTCATGTGGTTTTGTGATCTATAGTGATGCTTCGAAGCAAGTTTTGGGATGTGCCTTAATGCAGCGCGACAAAGTGGTTGCCTATACATCGAGATAATTAAAGCTGCATGAACAAAACTACACCACACACAACTTAGAACTTACCGCGGTGGTCCATGTATAAATCAGTCTTTTGAGTATATCAAGTTGAGATTATCTCAGAAAAGCGGAAGGATTTCAGAATAGCTAAAGATAAAACATTATATTATCAAGGATGGATGTGTGTACCAGATATCGAGAAATTGAAAAGAGAGATTCCAGAGGAAGCTCACTCATTTCCTTACTCAGTACACCAGGAGGCACCAAGATGTACAAGGATTTGAAGGCAGTATTTTGGTGGGAAGGGATGAAGAGGAATATAGCTGAGTCTGTTAAGAAACTTTTGGTATGTCAGCAAGTTGAGGCCGAACACCAGCGACTGTTTGGGTTACTTGAACCATTGAAAGTCCCAGAGTGGAAGTGGGAGCATGTAACTATGGACTTTGTGATTAGTTTTCCAAGGTCAGCAAGAGGCTACAATGCTATTTGGGTCATAGTGGATAGGCTCATTTCTTACCGGTTCGAATGACGTTTAATATGGACCAGTTCGCGCAGTTATATGTGAATAAGATAGTAATGATACATGGTGTACTTGTTTCTATTGTATCGGATAGAGATCCAAGGTTCACATCGAGCTTTAGGAAAAGTCTACGCCGAGCTATGGGAACTAAACTAAGGTTTAGTACGGTATTCCATCCTCAGACGGATAGGCAATTTGAGCGGTCAATTCAAACATTGGAGGACATGCTTTGGACATGTATGCTCCAGTTTGGGGGGAGAATGGGAAAAGCATTTACCATTAATTGAGTTATCATATAACAATAGTTACCACACTTCAATTGACATGGCACCATAAGAGGCATTCTAAGGGGAGAAAGTATAGATTACGAGTTCATTGGGATAAAGTCGATGAGCGAAAGATTTTGAGGCCAGAGCAGACGATGCATGCAATTGAGAAAATTCGTGCTAGCATGAAAATTGCCCAAAATAGACAAAAGAGTTATGCAAATAGAATGAGAAAGGGTATGGAATTTTCAGTTGGTGATAAGGTATTCTTCAAAGTGGTACCAAGGTTTATTGGCCCGTTGGAGATCTTGTAACGTATCGAGAACATCGTATATCAGTTATCGTTACTACTAGAACTTTCAGTTGTACATAACGTCTTTCATGTGTCAATGCTTAGGAAGTATGTCCCTGATCCGAGTCATGTGGTCAACCATCAGTCTATTGAATTACAGACAGGTTTGAGCTATGAAAAAGTACCAATAAGAATTGTTAATCAGAAATTTCAAGCCCTCTGGAACAAAATGATCCTGCTAGTGATAGTATGGTGGTCTAATCACTCGGTTGAAGAGGCTACGTAGAGTGAGAGGTGGAGATGCGGGCCAAGTACCCACAACTTTTCGATGAATTTCAAGGTAAATCTTGAGGAAGAAATTTATTTTTAGGAGGGTAGATTATAACACCCGCACTCGAATTTCTAGGTCTAATTATGAGAATTAAAAATTTAGGGGCTCATTTGAGGGTTAATCCATCTTCTAGGACCTTGTAGCAAACTTAGTATAAATACTAATTCCTATACATTTTGTTCTTTGAAGAAGGGTTCATGCTTGGTCAAACCCTTATATAGAAATTTTTGATATATGTGTTTTTGACATATTCATGATTGACCAAACACAGGGTAATGTGTAGTGTGGATACATGTGTCTATAGAATGTAGTATTCATGTGAAGAATAAAGGAGAGATTCTTGCTCATTTCACAAATTTCAAGGAACCATTTTCAATGCTAGAATTAATAGCCTTTCCACCATCATGGATTTTTCCTTAATGATGCATGCCTAGTCTTGTCCTATTTAAGCCCCTCATTCACATTCACATTCACATTCACATGCACATGCTATCATACACTATTATTTTTTTTAGTTCAAATAATACACATATACACGCACAAAGCCGAGGTGGTAATTGTAAGAGGGATCAAGCAATTTTATTTGGTCTCTATTACTCTTTCTTTTACATTTCACAGTAAACCATCTCCAAAAGACTCTCTATTTTTAAAGAGCATATTCTATCATTTGGAGAGCGTCTATAAATTTAAAGAGATAAAATTTTGAAGTACTCCAACAAGCTCTTTATATTTAACACTTAATTTTACATCTCCCAAAAAATATTATTATTTTTTTCTGTATCTTTTATTTTAACTAACTTTTCTTTGTATTATTTTATTGTTTTCCTACATTGAAAATTGAAATATTTTGAATGTATTTAATTATAGAGAGTGAGTTTGGCTCTCCAAATTTAGATAGTCAAACACACTCTCTAAATTAAAATGTTAATTTAAAGAGACTCCTAGAGCATGATTTTAAATGTTGACTTTTTAAAATAGAGAGCATCTCATGTTTAAAGAGTTTCTTGAAGATGCTCTAAGTACGCTACCTATGTGTGAATTATTATTATGTTTCAAGAAAATTATTATGGGTCTCATATGGTATAATATGATTATGATTATGTTAAGGGGACCGGAGTTTAGTAGCGCTACACATAAGAATTCTTACCACATATGTTCGGTAAAATTCTTTTGTCTCCATTATGTTGATTATGATTATTATGCTCCTTGTTATATACGATAATAATTCACGCCGTACTTATGAGGATTTTATAAATCTCTCTATTATATTTTCCCCTTTCAAGCAATTGATGGTTCGAGACAGTCAACGTGGAGATGGCAACGGATTAGGATTAATAAATTATACTGTGTTTGAAAACAACTTTTAAGTTTCATTTTTTTAGACATTATTTAGGCTATGTTTTATGACAATGAATTATTTTTTTAATAATAAGATTTCGCAATTAAGCATCTGTTTCATCCACATTATTTTTCTCATTCTCATTCTTCTACTCATTTTCAACCACACATTCTTCAATAAAATAATATTTTTCATCACATCAATAACTTTTTCTTCTTTTTCAACCACATATTCCTCATCACGTCACTTCAAAAAAATGCATTCTCTCATTTTAATATGCACCAAACACA
>CAIGRS010334359.1:0-11316 GCA_903798395.1 Fraxinus floribunda
ATAAATCCATTAGTTATTGAGGATGCTTAAATTTTAAAAGATTTCATTAAATTTCATTAAAATCTCAATTGTGAACATCTAAATTTTAATAAATTTTATTAAAATCCATTAAAATCTCAGTCGAGAACACCTAAATTTATAAAAAAATTTAAATTATCCTTTACAAGCAATTAATAATATTCACTCAAAATTTGTTATACTAATGTAACAAAATAAAATAACTTAAAAATTGATTCACCCTATATTTTGTGATATAATTGGGTATGTTAAAAGGAAAGAAATCAATTACTTAACCTATAATCACTTACCTATTCAAGAAATCAACAATTTCATTATGCAAATTTATACATGAAAATTGATGAAGAATGAGAAAATATTACAAGTTACTCTATGAACTCTTAAAAAATTAGAACCCTTTTGTGGGTTAATTTAGTAAATTTCGTTGTGTAAATAACTCTTAGAACTTGGTAGGGATTTTTTAAAATTTTATTTTTTTAACTCATCCAGTACAATAATTTTACGCGTAAACCCATAATTTCTTTTCTACTTTTTAATCACACAATATCTAGAAAATCACTTTTCATAAATTCGATTGTCACAATATCGATCTACATCAATCGTGCAATTACCGAAATATGTTTACAACACTACTTCTATATCTATAAATAATATACATATAGGAAAGAATGTAAATGCAACATAGAGTTAAAAAAAATGGCGATAAACAAGTTAACAACTATCAAAGATTCAAAATACACAACCCTAAATGGTTAATTCTTTATTATTCTCTAAAGAAGAAAAATTAAATCACTATAATGATAGGCCAATTCTTGTCATACAAATCAATGTCGTAATTATAATTTACTTGACCATTATAATTATTTCTGCCCATCCTAATATCTTCCTTCGTCCGTCGTATGAAATCATCGAACTTCTTGTTCAACTCTTCGGTACTCAACATCTCCATGCTTTCTTCTTCTTCTTCTTCTTCGAATAGTAACCGTATTTCCGACTCGTTTTCATCTTCGATGTTATAATTTTCGCATCCTCCTCCGTCACCACGGCCGTCGCCCTCTAATTCTTCCATAACCAAGTTTGCGAGTTTCTTTTCCTCTACACACAAGCACCCAATTTCGGACTTGTTCTCGTTGTCTACGTCTTCGATGTTACAATTTTCCCCTCTGTTGCGTTCCAAATCTTCCATTACCGAGTTTTTGAGTTTCTTTTCCTCTTCAACTACTTCTTCTTCTTCTTCTTCTTCTTCTGATGCTTCTGCTTCATATCCTTCCTTTAGTTCTTCGTTTTCTTCATCATCTTTAATCAACAAGCTGCTGGGTTCTTCTGTCTCGAGAGTTGGCTGCAAACATCCGCCAATCTTCCTCTGCAAAAACTCATTATGATCAAAACCAGATGAAGAACGAACCGAGCCGCCAGATGTTTTTGCAACAAACACCAGCAGCCCATTGCAAATCAGAAATATGCAGTTTTTGTTTAATGCAATGTCCAGAAGATGGATTAATGGAATTGAAGAAAAGTAAAATTTCAATGAAGTCATAATTATGGAAACTAAAGATACCGAGAGTATAATCTTCTTAAATTTACTCATCGTTTTCTTCAGTTTTTGATACCCCATATTCAATACATAGACGTAGGATTCATAGCACTCTATTTTCAATATATAGACGTAGAATTCTTGTGTTATGACCGAAATAACCTTGATTAGTTTGTAATAAAAAAAAATTAGTGGATTAGCAGAAGTTTCAATTCTCATGGCTGCCAAGAATTGCCAAACGTGACGAGATTAGGGCATCCAACTACCCCAATGGGAGTTTTGTGGGTGTACGAGGTTGCCATGTGGAAGGGGTACCCCTTTGAGTTTACTTAGGGTTTTCATGTGTCAATGTGTCCAATTCAACCCCATATTATGGTAGGCTAATGTTTGGTGTAGCTTAAAATTTTATTAAAAATTCAAGATAGAGACAACAATTAATTTCAATCAAATTTTTTTGTAAGACCCATAATTTTTATTAACTTGTTAATTACACATTTCATTAACTTTAATTATAAAATCCACTGAAAAATTTATTTTTAGCTACAACGGACGCGTGTTAAGTGTGATCTTCGTGTCTACCAACAAAGAAATATTTTTAATCGAAAAACGTTATGCCGCACCATGTATAATATTAGTATGCTCGATAACGTCATAACATCAAGTAATATGCATGTCTAAATAACGACGAGCTTATCATTTAATGCTACAACGTTGTCACTAAATTGTTGTTAAACACCAATGTTACATAACATTGTTCATTATTAGCCAATAAAACTTACTCCACCTGACACCGCATAATTTTTCAAACATTTACAAAGGTGTGTCCAGGGCTGGGCAAAATTCGACCGAACTCGCCAAAATCGAACCAACCCGACCGGTTTGGGCCGATTTTTCTATCATTTTTAAGTGAGTTCGATTTTTTGGTTGTGTAGGTGAATTTTGTTGAGTTGGGTCGAATTATGGGTTAACCCACGAAAATCGAATAAACCTGCACATACCAACCCGCATACTTTAAAAAAATGCACTTTATTTTTTGTATGCTCGGCTAATGAGAATTGAATAAGATAATAAATAATTTTATTTATTTACTATTTAATTTTGTCTATTTGAATTTATTATAATAGAAAATTGAACGACTTAATCTTTGTCGACAAATTGTCTCAAACCGACCAATCCTGGTTGGGTTGGGTTTCAACCTTTACACGGATTATGTGGAGTTAAATTTCGATCAAATCGATCATATTGGGTTGGATTTGTATTGAGGCAAAAATCGACCCGACCCAACCCATGTCGACCCCTAGGTGTTCGTGTGCATATATATACATACCCACGGTGGCATTATTCTTCAGTTCTAAACATGGGGTTATTAATAGTGTCGCAATTGTGTCAAAAAAGTGTTAAAAATCTGATTTTAGCTAAGCTAAATATATCTCTAATTTGAAAGTGGTGTGACCAAGACCCGGATTACACTAACTAATTTCATCTTGGTGAATAGTGATTAAGAAATTGTAATTCAACATTTGAAATAAAAAGGTAATTTTATTTGTTTGTGCTTATCAACTAATTAATAATTAATTTCTAAATCTTATTTTTTTTTTCCGTAAATTTGGCTATTATAGGGTGTATTTGAGCCACATTATTTTAGAAGAATATATTCTAGAATAATAAATTAATGGAGAATGTGTGATTGAAAAAGAAGGAAAAATTATTGATGTAATGAAAAATATTATTTTATTGAAGAATGTGTGACTGAAAATGAATAGAAGAATGAAAATGAAAATTTTGATGGTACCAAACATGGGCTACATGGCGGGATCAATTTATGAATATTTTCAAAGGATTTGACTAACTATGTCAACGAGCCGAGCCGGGGAAAAAAAGTTCGAGCCGAACCCCTTTTTTTGGGCACGAGTCGAGTCGAGTCGAGCCGGGTCTGACAAAAAAAATGAGGCTCGGTCCGAGCTTTTGGCCCGGGCCTTAGCCGAGCCTGAACCGAGCCTACTCGATTTTTTGTTTTTTGTTTTGTCTTTTTTTTTTTTTTGCCTTTTTTTAATATATATATAAAAATATATATTGGCTGCCTGTAGCTGTTTGCAAAGGCAACCAATTTTTTAAAAAAAATTATTATTTTTTATTTTTTATTTTTAAATGGGGTCGGCTCGGGCTCGAGCAGACGCCCCAAAATGGGTTCGGCCCGAGCCTCGGCTCAGTGTAATCGAGCCCGAGCTCTCGACTCGGACTTTTTACTAGTCGAACCCGAGTCGTGTGAGTCGTAGAACTTTTTTGCCATCCCTAAATTTTTCTATATGCAACAAATTTAAATTTGAAATAAGAAGCCGTTATCCACCGCATTTTATTGAGCATGACGTGGCAGGAAACAGACCAATAGCAGAAGAAAAAAGATGGTGTGACAGGGTTGGTGACCAACCCAAAAACAGGGGCGCAACCCTCTCACAGTATCATCTCTCATAGCAGAATATTCGATACCCATAAAAAATAGACACGTGTTAGACTTTGATTTGCACCATTGGGTTCTCTTAGGAAGATTTGGTGCCACGTGTGTAGGCGCCAATTTCACAATTTGTATAGGCCACTGTTTTAGACACTTAAGAGAACTATTTACCTTACAAAATTCTTACCGTCTCTTGCTGCGGGTGGGTCCCACACAATAAAAAAAAGAAAAAAAATTACCTACTCACCCTGTCCTTGTGAGTGTCTGTATGCAGCATATCTCACTGTTTTATGCCTTTTTTGTACACATTATTTCTAATATATATATATATATAAAAAAAATCACATATTTTTTAATTAAATAATATTACACTCAAATTAAAAAAATTTCTTTATTTTTAACCACACATTCTCTTTCAAAATACTATTTCAAAATTCATTTTCATAAAAAAAAAAAAATGAGACTGAAACATGCTCGGATTATAAGCCTCTATTTGATAGGAATTTAATACGAAACTCTATAGTGATTATAAGCTTCTATTTGATAGAGATTAAAATTTTGATTTTCATCTAAATTAAAGTCAGTGATTAATTTTAACAATATAATTCACGGGACCCACATTTTTTGAACCACAATTTCATCAACACTTATCAAAATATATTAAAAATCTAATTTTTAACTACATCAAACAGCGATTAAATGTTTAAGGGAATGAGTCAAGCCAATTCGATTTGTTAGTGAGACGAGTAGACAAACTACTCGCTTCACTTAACACTCCTAATATCGACCTTATTCATTTTTTTCTCTTGAAACATCGACCCCTATTAATTTTTTTCAAAGTGAAAGCCCAAGTTTACCTAGCTTAAATTAAACGTTTAATTAGTGGCTGTAATTACAAAGTAATTAAAATATGGATAATTATTACTTAAATAGTAAGTACAGTGTACACGAAGATATTTTTTTCCATTTGAGGCAAGTCCCATGAATATCTCTCTCCTCATCTCATCTCCATCACTCAAACTCTGATTATTAGGATTTTTTCAATTCCACGGACTCGCAGATCCCTCCAACTCTATTCCATATTAACTTTGTTGGTTCTTGACTCCTTTACATGTCTCGCAATTTCTTCACTCGCAATTCGGTTTCGGTAATCTTGAATTCCCACATTAGCTTCAATTTCCTTGATTATTGTAATGATTCTTAATTTTTTTTTATGCCGGGTCCGTTAACAATGGGATTATATTTCAGGATTTCAGTTCTAGTTAGGAATTAGGAAAAAAAAAACTTAGCTTGATATGGATAGTAGTGAAAGTTCTGTTTCGTTATTTCTCCAAAACATTTTCTCATTTTGTAGTTACACTGAGCATCTATATTGTGCATTCTAAAGTAGATGAATGGTTATACGTTATGGATAAAATATAAATATATATTATGTGACTTGGAAGAGCCGGTCCACAAAAGCTAGCTAATCTTGTTGGAAAACCCAAGCCAGTATAAACCACAAAGGAAGCCCATACTGCCAATGTGGAATTCAGACTCCCATAAATCCCATTGAAAATCTTGACAAACCGCCACGCTTGTTACTCGGCGTCCACGTCGAGCAGGTGTCCATACACCCTAAGTGGTAACCGAGACCAGAAGACATGATGCCTGCTCCGATACCATTGTCATAGGACTTGGAAGAGCCAGACCACAAAAGCTAGTTAATATGGTTGGGGAACCCAAGCCTATATAAACCACACAAAGGAAGCCCATACTTCCGGGATTTAGACCCTCATAAATCACACTGGAAATCATGACATATTCCAAGTTCGAAAAGCCTTTAGATGAGTATTAGTGTCCGTAACCAATTTATGAATATTGCAGGTGTTATGTCTTTGATTAAGAGATGAATTAGCTCTGCACACAAGGCCTTGAACATAAAATGTAAATAAATACATCCTCCATTGTGTAACTTAAGCAGATGTGATGGTTCAACTGAATTAATACAATGTAATGTTCTTTTACTGCATGTTCAGTTCTTTTAAGGAGACATAGGTAAGTGGAAAAGTATGCACACATTAATCTTTATGACTTTATGTCCAGTCAAATAAACCTTTGCCAAGCAGAGTCTCACGAAATCTTCCATCTTTGCCTTGAATTACATCTGAAAATGACTTGTTTGTTCCGACAACTTTGGACCAAATTAACCGCTTTGATTAGCCAATCTTACAAGATCGATTGGGCGGGCTGGTTGGGAAGGGTTAATTAGCGGAGAAAAGAATTGCTGAATAATATATTCTACTAGTTGGTTAGGATGACTGAGTGGCACTCTTCTATTCCTTTGCTTCTTGAATGAAGGAATAAAGCATGATTACGAACTACACTAACTCGATCCAGGAATTTCATTAGACCTCGAATGCACTCCCTATCGGAAATAGATTGATTAGCGATACTCTCGAGCCATGTTTTTGTTGCCCTAGGCTTACCATTATTTCATTTAATTCTATTGGATGGGATCACGTCGTATAGTCTGATACGTGGGATGGATGCAGAGCTTAAGAAGTGCATTTTAGTTTTCCAGGTTTGAGGGTTTTGTTTGTAATCTTAAGCAAATTTATAGGTTCATGTAATTTATTATTGTTGGTTTATGCAATTTAGTCTAAATATACTTTGTGTTCTTCTTTAATGAGAGTTTGTTTTGCAGTGCAAATCATTCTCTTGATTGAGTGAGAGTATATTAGTCGCCATGGATGAAACAGTAAGTGATGAGCGGACTAAAGTGGGTGCGGACGACATTAGACATGTTCGAAGTAAAGGTTGTGAGTTCTCATTGAAGCCTGGCAGCTCTAGCATGCTGAAACATAATGAAATGGTTACGCCTTGTGAGGATGATTATCATGAAAAATTGTACTTAAGTTCAGATACTTTGGATGCAAAGAACCTAGAAAGAATTGGTTCTTCTGAACATGCTAGTACCAGTCCACGTTGCATGGATGATGCTGGGATCATGGTTGAAGAGTTGACTTTGAGAAATTATGACTGTGAAAAGTCAGCTGTTGTAGGCATTTCGAACAATAGAGATAGAAAGCAAATGATGCAGAACCAGTGGGAGCACTTGTATCAGATGACAAGTGAATCAGGAATTAACCTCTTGCAAGGACAAACAGGGTACAATGAAAAACTTCGATCAAAATCAAGTATCTCAGACGATGGGGGTAACACTTCCTGTCCCAGGTTTCAAGATCAGCAACCACTATATTTCAATCATAGCAAAATGATGAGCAATTTATTAAATAATTCTGATATAGGTACATCAAATTATCTGTTCTACCCATCTGAAACCACTAGACCAAAATTTTTATCAAAATTTGGTTTCTCAGAGTACTCCATAAAAGGTTCATTGAGAGAAGAGGGATTAATACATCAAAACTCTGTTCGCATAGGATCTGGTAGTGAGTCTGTGGACCATACATGCACTAAATCTGTGACGGCTGACCGTACATGCTTTAAACCTGAGACTACCGGCTTGGTTGATTCTGTTGCACCATTAGGTTTTACTTCCACTACTTTTTCACCTCCTGACAGTGTTTCTGAACCATGGACTAATTGTAATTCTCATTTTGTTGGCGACGGAATCAGTTTGAGAGAATGGCTGGAAGCAGGTCGAAATAATTCAAATAGAGTTGAGAGCTTGAGTATATTTAGACAGATCGTGGCTCTTGTGGATTTTAAGCATTCTCAAGGAGTTGTGCTGCAAGACTTGAGGCCTTCCTGCTTCAAGTTGTTGGGATCATACGAGGTGTTGTACCTTGGATCTTCTGTACACACTGGGGTCACCAAAAGTGTTACAGATCAAGGTAATTCCCATTCAGTTCGTAGTCGAAATGAAAAAAGACAAATGCATGCTAGCGTGCTTCCTTTGGGCTGCCATTCCATGAAGAAGTGGAAATTAGGTGGGGACATGAACCGTGTTCCAAGGTGGCCACAATTTCCATCCAGGTCAGGTGTTAGATCTGCATCTGAAAACATTACTAAAGCAGATATTGATGGGCCACAAGATTCTTGGAATTATTCTGATGAGGAAGAACCCCTTAAAACTGAGTGCAAGAACCAAAGCAAATTCTGCAACAGTGATGTATTTAGTATATTGCAGCCATTGCAGTCTTGTGTAAGCTGTATGTCAGAAGAGAAGTGGTATACGAGTCATGAACTGTCCACCGAAACGGGCTGCACATTTGCATCAAATATATTTTGTCTAGGGGTTCTTCTGTTTGAGGTTTGTAAATGACTTCTACTGAAGTAATTTTGCTTGCAGTCTTATATTATGAACTTACCTGAATGAAAAGCAAATGTCAGATGTGATAGTAGTAAAAGTATAAATCCTCATATATTTTCATGACCTTGACATGAAACTGATGTTATACTTTTGTAACTGTTTAAAAAGATGATAATGACTCATGGACATCAAAAATGATGTCCATGAATATTGTAGTCTGATTTAGATAACATTTACCCTGTAGAAGTGCATATGTTCTTATTTCCCCCGTCATTTGGTCATTTTGAGTTTTTTCCTATGATGCCAAATATTAGCACGATAATTTGGAGGACAATGAGGAAAATATTACCTTTTTGTTGGATGGAATTGTCAGTTATGAAAAGTTTATAATGCTAATTTGAGGGAAAGAAAATAGAGACGCTGATATTTGCCAGAATGGTGGGTTAGAGGTGAATTTGGTAGAAAGGTTTGGGAGATTGAAAGAAGTGATAGCCTATTCTCTTTAAGAATTAGAATCTGTTTTGCCTATGTTCGAATGTGGTTAGTTTGCAACCTACGGTTTAGCCTTTCTTATGAATGTGGGAAGGATAGTTTTAGCATACCCAAGAAAAAGCGAGCACCGTTGTTTGTTTCAATTTTGTGTCCTTCATGAAGGCTTGAACTGGCAGCATAAATTTTTGATACTAATAAAATGTGGTTTCTCTCAGTTACTTGGCTCCTATGATTCTGGAAGATCTCATGCTGCTGCAATGCTTGATTTACGCCATAGGATTCTTCCTTCTGGTTTTCTTTCAGAGAATCCCGAGGAAGCTGGATACTGTCTTTGGCTTCTTCACCCTGAACCTGCATCACGCCCAACAATCAGGTAGTTTTTTTTTTTTTTTTTCAATTTTAAAAACTTCCCCTCTTTTAGTCTTCTTGATTGAAACTCTAATAATGCTGGTTTAAGCTGTAAAAATCTCTTGAACATGGTGTCTCGGTGAAATCACAATTAGCTACATGTCAAATTTATCATCTAAATCTTCTGTTTAATTCCGTAAGTGTCAGTTTGGAAAACAAAGAGGTGAATACAACTAGTATTAAACTGGCTTGATAGTGCAAGTATCAAAGCAATGAACATATAGAGCGCCATACATAATTATAAAGTTATCACTGTTTTCGAGGTTTTGGAGATCATGTCGCCGTAAAATATTTGTAAAAATATTTTCTCAAATTGACAGTCTCTGCCATATGTAAACTTTGTTTTTGAGTCATGTTAGTTTCAATGTGTAATGTCTGTTGCTACTGTTTCATGACAGGGAAATTCTACAATCTGGATTTGTAAGTGGAACTCAAGGCCTCTCTGGACACCAGTTATTGTCGTCAATTGATGAAGAAGATGGTGAATCAGAATTGTTATTGTATTTTCTTCTGTCACTGAAAGAGCAAAAACAGAAGGATGTATCCAAACTAGTGGAACAAATCCAGTGCATAGAAGCAGACATCAAAGAGGTTGAGAAAAGGCAGCCTAACGAATCATTGGTTTTATCTTCCATACCTCAGGAGCTTCTCACTGCAAGTGGACATTCAACTTTGGATGTGCCTTCAAAGATGTCCCCTGTGTGTGATAACAAAATAAGTTCGATGAGGAATATTAGGATGCTTGAAAGTGCTTACTTTTCCTTGAGACCCAATATCCGGCTTCCAGATACTGATGTTGCGACTCATAGAGATGGAGAGCTGTTGAAAAGTCGAGAAAACTGGTGCATCACTGCTAAGGACAGACAAAAATACAAAATTGCAGATCGCTTAGGGGGTTTCTTAGATGGTTTGTGCAAATATGCTCGCTACAATAAATTCAAATTACGAGGGATATCAAGGAATGGAGATTTCAGTAATTCAGCAAATGTAATATGTTCATTGGGTTTTGACCGGGATGAGGAATATCTAGCTGCTGGTGGGGTGTCGAAGAAGATACAAATATTTGAATTTCAAGCTCTCTCTACTGATTTCGTTGACTTTCATTATCCAGTTATTGAGATGGCAAACAAGTCAAAACTCAGCTGCATTTGCTGGAATAGCTACATCAGGAATTACCTCGCTTCATCTGATTATGATGGCATAGTTAAGGTGTGCATTCTGGCTCATTGTTCTAATAATATTCAATATGAATAATATAAACTACTATAATTTGTCTGAAGATCAATGTGCATTTCTGGATTAACATAAATCTTAATAAAAGACTTAGAAAAGAGAGCATTTTTTTTTTTTTGCTGAAATGTGATCTGAACTTCAAAAGAACCAAAATAAGCTAAATCACGTAATCTAAGTAGGTTGCTTAAATGGGCTGGATTACGATCATTGCCACCAAGGACCTTCACTTTTCTATCTTGTAAGCTGCCACACCTGTTAGTTATATATTTTGTTACTGTTGTGCACCTAAATTTTTGTTAGAAATGAAGTATGTTTGGGAAGTGTTTATAAACAGTTAACAAAGAGATAGAAATGAGTGGTATTAAGCAGGGCAGTGCTTGTGGGTAACTCAAATTGTGTAGATAAAAAATGGCTCGAGTGTTTATATACTGTTTATAAACATGAGCCAAACATAGGCTAAGTCTGCGAAAATGGAGAGCTTAATGGCGTTCTTCAATATATGTGTTGAATGGCTGTATTATTTGATGGACACTTGAAAGGATTTGGCTTTGCATAGAAATAGCCTTCCATGTATTTATATGAAGTGCAGTGCTGACTCCTATCTGTGAAGTTCGTGATTTCCTTCTTTTTCCCTAAGGATATAGCTTCTCATACTATTGGCATCATGACCATAAAATTGATTGTTCTCGTGGAGCCCTAGGCCTCATGTTCATCTCTTATGTAGAAAAATCTGCAAGACCAGCTACCAAGTGAACTTTAATGTTTTCACTTGCCAGGACAACAATTATTTCTGCTTGGACTTTTGTCATTTTCTATGCCTCCTTGTTTGCTCGTATACCTTTGCCTCCTGAACTGAACTTTGTTAATTTATTTTGGGAAAGTATTCTCTGTTATTGAGTCTGAGGAAATAAAAGAGGGAGC
>CAIGRS010334430.1:0-16746 GCA_903798395.1 Fraxinus floribunda
GTATTGAAGTACGTTTATATATATATATATATATATAATTTTTACGTTTTAGTGTATATATATAATTTTTACATTTTAGTGTATTTACATATATATATTGAATAATTTTTAATATCCTTTAGTTAAATATTAATAAATGACATCGCTATTACGATAATTGATTGTCGATGATCAACAGTCGTCAAAACTGAACTTAAACCCTGAACTCTCCACTAACCATTAACTAAATTTTCTTTAAAAAAACATATATGACTATCTTTTATGGGATGAATGTAGTATTTAGAAGTGATCACCTATGTAATTGTATTTAGGGTTATGTTAGTACATAGAAAAATTTGGAGTGGACATATAATCACCCTTTTAAATTATGGATAGATAGTATTCACTTCACAATTTTTCTATAAATGCACCACATTTTAGAGCTTGTTTGGTGCACATTTTGGGATTAAGAATACATTTTTACTGTTGATGTGATGGGGAATGTGTGGTTGAAAATGAAGGAAAAATTATTGATGTGATGAAAAATATTATTTTATTGAAGAATGTGTGGTTGAAAATTAGTAGAAAAATGAGAATGAGAAAAATAATGTGACTCAAACAGGAGCTTAATTGCAATGAAAGCTTCTGACCTTTGATCATTTTTGTATTTATTTTTTCAATTGTCATTATTATCCTCAACTTTCTATTAATTAGTATATATTGTCCTTGATAATATTTTAATACGAAATGTGGGAGGTTGGCGTAAAAAAAATGTATATGTCCCTCATGTTTTAAAAAAAAAAAAAACTTGCCCATCATTTTTTAAGCATGCTAATTGAATATTATGACATAAGCCGTCATTAGATAAAATATGCCATTTAATTGAATATTAAACATAACAATTGATGAAAAAAGTTGGAATAAGTACAAAAATGAGAAAAGATTTAAAAGTTGCAATTAAAATGTTGCATAGTTAACATAAACTATGACGTAATTATAATTACCTTTATTCAACCTCCTTTTTGGATAATATTAAATATATATAGTAGGACCTCCATAATTTTGTATCCGTTAAATTAATAACATCGTCCTGACTTGGGGATGACTTATTAAATTAATTACTCGTTAAATTTATATGATAATACAGTGTAAAATAATTCATATAGATCCCAAATAACATATAAACTAATAATTTCCTAATGCATTATGAAAAAAAAATTCTGATACATAATGTTTATGATTCAACTATGAGACCTTTCCAAAATACATTTTAAAGAAAGTTAGAGGTGTGATACTTGAATCATCTTTGTTGTACTCCCACAATATAATGTTTTTACTACTAGGTAGAAATTGACTTGCTTTTGTCAATCTCCCTCGAATTAAACATTTTAGTAATCCCAAGTTAAAGTCTCCTCATTTCAGTTTGCACCATTTTTCTCTGGTGGTCCCTTTGCTTGTGACATTACTGACAAGAAATATATGTTAGAATTCATTTCGCCATTAATTAGTCAATACTTGATNAGTTTGCACCATTTTTCTCTGGTGGTCCCTTTGCTTGTGACATTACTGACAAGAAATATATGTTAGAATTCATTTCGCCATTAATTAGTCAATACTTGATCGTAGAATATCATGAATCTTAACTTCTTACCAATAAAAAAAATAAAATGAAGAAAAAATCTAGACGTCTTATTTGTTATTTGGATTTTATAGGAAATTTCCTAGTGTTTGGACAATATAGTAGAGACAATATTTTTTGTACATTGAAAAAGTCATAAAAATGAGTAAGCAAGTATAGAAGTCCATATAAGTACATAAAATAAAATTTTCAAATAGTGCACACACAAAAGCTTGAGAACATGAAAATCACTCAAAACCTTCTAATTCATGTTGATTTAATATCATCCTTTGACTCACTTGCAAGTTAATTTTTCAAAAATCAATTGTTGAAATTATTTTTTCGTGCTACTTGAATCATCTTTGTTGTACTCCCACAATATTTAACACGTGTGATTTCTTTACACCTTTAAGTTGAGGAGCCATTGTTGCATGTAATTGTGTTGTGTTAATTTTGTTTTTTTAATGTTCATAAATGAATAATGTAATACATTGAATCATGTACAACTTCCCTAGTTTGATCCCTATTATTTCTATATTACATTTTTCTCTTTTTTTTTTTCAATCACACATTTTGCAATATTAATACACGCAAATTCAAAACTATTTTTTTATTTTTTAACCACACATTTTTCATCAATTTACTATTCCAAATTGCATGTTTAACCAGAAAAGAGGCTCAAACGGACGTTTATTTTTTTTGGAAAAACTTAGTAGATTCATGAGATTTACTTGGTTAAATAAATACATAGAGTTGTTCGATCGAGAAATTAAATATAATGTCCAATATTTAAGAAAATAATAAATGCCATGATAAATTAATAAACTATTAATTAATTAATATATTGTTCTTGGTTCAAAGTAATTAATTTATAGAGATTTAGCCAATGTTTGAGTCCCATTATTTCTCCTTTTTTTCCCATTCATTTTTCTACCGTACTCATTTTCAATCACACACTCTCCAAATAAAATAATATTACATACAAATCTAAAAATTTTCATCACTTTTCCACCACACATTCATTCATCAATCACTATTCAAAAACTAATTCTTCCTAAAATTGGGGGTCAAACACCCACTTAATTGTATTTACTATTCTTCCATTCTCCATTTATTACATTTGAAACGATCTTTTCTAAATAAAAAAAATTATAAATCCCTGTTTGAGCCACATTAATTTTTTCATTCTCATTTTTCTACTCATTTTCAATTACACATTCTTCAATAAAATAATATTTTTCATCAAATCAATAATTTTTTTTTTCAACTACATATTATCCATCACATAAAAAAATGCATTCTTGACTACAAAATGTGCACCAAACAAATGCTTAGCTTTAATTTAGATAAGAAAGTTTTCTTTTAACTTGAAAAAAGTTCTTTTTATATTCTTTTTTTTGCAAAAATAGTTACAACTCAATATTATTTTCAAAGTTAACATTTTAATCTAAAAACATTGTCATAATCTTCATTTTGTTGTCTTCATTCTAAAATAATATGTAGTGATTACGTGAAATATCTGTTATGGCATAAAGGTCGGCAAAGCAAAATGGCGTCAATTTGGAAATTAGGTGTGACAGTGTAATATAGTGGTTGAATTTAAAAATGAAGTTTACTGACTCAATTAAGATTAATTAAAGTTGGAATATCCAATTGAAATTTCGCTAAAGATTAAGCCTCAATTTGTCAAAATTTATAAATTTTGAAACTTTAATTTCAAAAATATATTTTAATTAATTTTAAAGTACAATCCACTTTTTCATCGCTCGTTCTTATTTATTTATAAACTACACCATTTATAATTTTTCTTAAGCGGAGTTTCAATGAATATGAATTAATTTATCGGAAACATCTCATCGTGAAAAAATGCGGGCCACCCATCAAATTATACAAATTGGGCCAACATTTTTGTAAAAATTCAGTAATGGGAAAAATTCATATTTAAGGTGTATTCTTTAACGCAATTCAAAAGTAAGGTAAATAGTTTAAAAATTCAAAAATCAGGTATGGATTTAATTAATTAAAAATATTTATTAAATATTGAAAATAAAGTCACAGTTTGTGATTAATGATCACAGATTCATAATTATAAGTTACAGATTTATTTATTGGTCATACATCGTCAAATTAATTGGACACAAGTTATTTCGTAATCACATATCAAAAATTTTGTATCACATATCATTCAAATTACAGGTCACATTTTATCTATGGGTCACGTAAGTTACAGTTTATTTGTCACAAATTACTTTTAGTCACAGACACCTAATATTTAGTCACAAATCAGCCGATTAGTTGGTCACAAACGACTAAATAGTTGGTCACATACGCCTAATTATTGATCACAAACACCCTCCCAACAACCACCAACATATCTGCCCAAACCACAGCCACACACCACCAATGGATCCGCAATGAACATCTACAGATCCACAACATCACCAATAGATTCGCAATGCACGCCCAAACTACCAATAGATCCTCATTGCACGTCCAAACCACCTTACCACACGTTCATTGCACCACCACCGCCACGACGCTCTGTGCAAACAGTAACAGCGTCGCAGCGCCGCTGCTGCGCGAATGACAGGTGGGAGAAGGGAGTAGATAGATAAATTAGGTTATAAATTAGGGTTTTAATATAATACTTGATTTTTGAATAAATAAATTTTGGATCTGATTTTTTAAAACTAATCTTCAAACGCTGATTTTTTATAATTTCCCTTTGCCCAAGACTTTTAGCAAATTTGGGTCGTTTGCATAATATAGCTAAATATGAAGGACCATTAGCATAATCATCCTACCTAACATCCGAACCGCCAAAAGCCCTAAATTAGCTCCCTCACATTTTGAGCTAAGCCATTATCCCTTCGCTTCAAATCATTCGCAAATTTTCCTTCTGATATCTGCAAACGACATGTCAAAACGGTACCAGTTCTTATTTCTTAATTCGTTGATTTTTTGTAATTACAAATTATTCTGATAGCATTAGATATCCAATTTGTTTGATTTTTTTCGTGTTTTATGTCATATGTTTTTATTTATGAAAATTATCTGAAATGGGTTTTGAATTCCCGATGCTTCTGTTCGATATCATGCCTTTCCAGAATTGATTATTGCTAGAGAATTGTATAATTTTGTTTTTATTGTTTTAATTAGAGAGTCAATGACAAAATTGATAATATTTAGGGAAAGCGAAACGAACGAAATATTGTTTTCAAGAATTTATAAAATTATATTGGGGCTGGCAAAGAATTAGCTGTGAATGAAAGAAAAAAGAAGAGCATTCAATTCACTTCTTGGTATGTAACGGAAGAAATTAAGTAAAAGAAATAAGAAGAAAAGATCATCCGAGTTATTTTATCTTACGATGTTGATTTCTTGGCTATCAAAATATCTGAACCCTGTTTCTTTCTCTCGATAACTACTATGCCTGCACCCAGTTTCAACAAATTTGAAGTTGATGCCATTCAATTTTTGATGGGTTGCCTTCTTTGATGCATGCTTATACTTCCTGTTTGGTGAAGTTCTGGACAAGTGGTTAGCATATTCTTTTATTGATTGCGTATGGAATTGGTATGGGGCTACAGAAAAGAGGTATAGGAATTTATCAGGACCTCATGTTCTCTTCGTTGGGGAACTGAAATTGAGGGACTGGGGGATCCGGATGTAAATAATAAATAAAAAATAGCTCCTTGCTCTGGTTTGACTAGACATATTTCCCATGAAAATTCAACTTTAGTTAGCTTCCATAGGATTTTGAAAGATGGTTTCATTCACATATTAGGGTTTCCATTAGCCTAAGAATATTATCCTTAACAAGGTTAAGTAATTTAGGGCTAATCATGATGTATTTTCTTCATAGTCCCGCGAGTCATGAGACTTGAATCAACATTGAAAGTATGGACTTTCGGTGTGTAGTCAACTACTAGTTTTTGAGATATAACTCTCCCAAGATTTATATTAATGATATCAAAGCAGACACCATGTCTCCCTATTTCAATTGAGTTGGGCGGATGGTAACGCTTGCATAGCAGTGTTCGACCGGGATTAGTCATGGGTTAGTGCAAAATCAGTTCGACATGAGCGTTGATATCGTGGAGCATGGTGGATTGTCATGGTTTCCATTGCAAGGTATGAGACTTGAATCTCACATCGAAAGTATGGCATTCGGTGTTTGGTTTATGTAGACTTGGGTTATCCAACTTCAACAGCTAGTTTTTGAAGTATGACTCTCCCAATATCTATACATACTAGCGTTTCCATTAGCCTAAGAATATTATCCTTGACAAGGTTAAGTAATTTAGGGCTAATCATGATGTATTTCCTTGACTTGGATGATTGATGTCTTCGAACTTGGACAGTCATTGTTTTGGTGCAGTGCAATTTTTATATTTACTGATTCTGATCTGTTATGTTTCCTTATCAATATCATCTTTTGCCCTCTAATTTATTTTCACATAGATTTTGACAGTTTCTTTTGTGGCAAAATCTTCACGACAATACAATCAAATCCGTTACATCTGGTTCTGTTTTATAAATTAGTGGTGGATTTTGATGTTGTTGTCTGTGCATGCATGGACAATAGATTGTACAAATTATTATTTTGCATGAGTCTCTTAACAAATTCTTCTACCAACCTGTGCCTCGCGAAAAGGCGTTTGTCTAAAATTTCATGGACTAGGTGCATCATAATAAATATAAACTGCCTTAGCATGATAGGCGAGAACTTTTGGAAGATGATGCATTTCGCGAATTGTGAAATTATGCTTGTGTTTGGCACCCATTATTTTTTTTCAAATTTTTCTCTTTCTTAATTATAATCATACATTCTCCAAATAAAATAATATCACACACAAATCTAAATCTTTTCATTACTTTTTAACCACACATTCTTCCATCAATCACCATTCCAAAATTTATAATACACCCAAAATGGGTGCCAAACACATGCTATGCATTATGTGGATACCCAACCATTATGTGTTTCGCCTAATTCTTGTTAGATTGCCCACAGCAATCCAATTTTCTCTAAACAACGAGTTCCAAAATGAATTCTCAGGTGCATCACAAATTTGGATCTATAATTGTACTTCTTTATTGAAGAAAATATTTTTGCTTCCAGTTCTTTAGAGATGGCTTTGGCCTAATGGAACATTCCATAAATTCACATGTTTGATTATTTTGATGCTTTCAGGGTTCTTTGCAAATTCTTTGCCCACGGGGCATGTCTAAAAGGGGAGCATTGTGAGTTCTCGCATGATTGGAAGGCCCCGCCAAATAATGTAACTGTTTAGCAAATTGCTTGGATTTTCAAGCCACTTATTGGTGGTAGCAATAGTGATAATTCTTGTGCTAAATTGTTGCAGATATGCACCTTCTACCAAAAAGGAGTTTGTGCTTATGGTAGTAGGTGTAGATATGACCATGTCAAAGTTGCTCGTTTACAATCTCCAGCTCCATCTTCATCAGCATATTCTCACCAACATCATTCTGTCCATGCTGATCATCTTTCTGAGTCTGCAGCTGGTAGTGCAGGTATTGTCACTGCTGTTACTTCTGAGCTTTCAGCTTCTGGTGGAGCTTTCTATCTTCCAAGTGGATCTGCATGGGATGAAAAATTTGGGCATCCTGATATGACAGAGAATGATGACGTTAGGGAGCTGAGTGTTAATCCTGCTGACCGACCAATATGTTCTTTTGCTGCTGCGGGTAATTGTCCACATGGGGAAAAATGCCCGCACATTCATGGTGATTTGTGCCCCACCTGTGGGAAACATTGCTTGCATCCTTTCAGGCCTCAAGAGAGAGAAGAACATGTGAAAACATGTGAGAAAATGCAAAGAAACTTAGAGGCATTAAAACATAGTCAAGAAATAGAGTGTTGTGTGTGCCTTGAACGTGTTCTATCAAAGTCTGCTCCGGCTGAAAGAAAGTTTGGAATATTATCAGAGTGCGATCATCCATTCTGTATATCGTGTATTAGGAATTGGCGCAGTAGTTCATCAGCATCTGGAATGGATGTTAATTCTGCACTAAGAGCCTGCCCAATATGTCGGAAACTTTCGTACTTCGTCATTCCTAGTGTCATTTGGTATTGTTCAAAAGTGGAAAAGCAGGAGATTGTTGATAGTTACAAGGCAAAGCTCAGGTAAGATAGATCCCCTTCCCCTTTACCTGCATCTCTCTCTCTCTCTCTCTCTCTCTCTCACGGGTAAGTAATTTTGTTTCAGGTCTATTGATTGCAAGCACTTTGACTTTGGGAATGGGACCTGCCCATTTGGGACCAGTTGTTTTTACAAGGTAAATGAATCTTTAGCTCTTTTTGAACTATCTTGTGACTTACCATTCCAAGTTTTTATGCATTTTTATTTGAGTTGATGTAAATAATGTGTATGTCTAAATAAAGCAATTCGAACTGCCTTAACATCCACCCTTATCAATAGTGTATAAAAAGTCCAAATTGGGTATCAAGAAGTTTTACCTTCGCGTGGTGAGTAGTAATGGTTGACTTACTATAAAATGCTACTAGAATATTAAACTAATCTAATCAAACATATATGATTCGAATCAAATTATACTTTAAAACCTTATCTAAATCTATATTTATTCTTATCTTCATTCCCCATCATGAAGCCTCAATATAAAACTATAAAATAATTTTTTTTTAAAAATAAAAATTACAGAAGTACAAATTATACTCACACTATCATCACTTAACAATTCATAAAAATACTACTGCAAAATAAAAATTCAAATGTACAACTTGAAATTAAAATGGATAAACAAAGTAACATAGTCATATTGATCACAAGACCACTAATCACAAATAATACTGAAAGTCTTAAAAGAGATGAAATTACTCATCAACTGTTATGAACATCACTTGCTTTGACTTTAAAAGAGAAGAAAATTTTGAGGGAAAAAATATACAAGAAGAAACACAAAAAAGAAATATGAGAGTACATGTAGCAGATCTCCCATTGTTGTCCATCCACCATTGAAAATGCAGCTTTGCTTATGAGGGGGTTTATCTCACTGTAGGAGGCTATGTTTCACAGTGTGTCTTCTTTTTGGCACAGAAAGGGACACCGTGCCGTAATAGTGTTCCGCTAGACTACCTTCCTCATTTTCTCGATCGTTTCAGAACGAAAGAAAATTTGATTACAATTTATAGAAAGCTTGCAACAGAAAATTTAGATGTATTGAAAGTAAATTGATCATTGATTGATGAAAGTGAAAATTACAATTGATGAAAGCAGAAAATTACAATGGCTGGTGCAGGGGGCGAACACCAGTAAGTTTGAAAGATTTTTGAATGACTAATATCCCCTATAATAGTTTGCGGAACAAAAACTTAAGTGATACGAGTAGATGTTTAAATGACGAGAAATCATACTAAATGCTTACAAATATCAGAGTTATTTTACAACTGAAATAAACTATTACAATGGATATGAAATTACAACTCGAAATCAACTAATATTGCCGAAGTTGGGCAAACTGCGGCTGCTATTGGGTCAAAGGACTAAGTAAAGCTGTGGTCCTTGACATTCCCCCTATTTATTTGGGCGACGCCCTCGGTGCCCTAGCCCTCTATGCATGATATACTTCAATTAATGGTTTGAAGGCTCCTAAGTCTTTTTCTCTTTTCCAAGTATTCTCCTCACTGCTGCATCCACTCCATTTGACCAAGTACTCTTGATGATATTTCCTAGAAACTTGAGTAGTTTGATGGTCCAGTATATCTTCAGCAACTTTCTTTTCGACTTTTCTCAATTAAAACACAAGTCGCTTTGGCTCATTTCTGGATGCGTCCTCATTGTGTGCGAAGTATGGTTTTGAGTACCCAACACGAAGGACCTTGTGGATTTTGCACCATGAAGGGAGCGCAACTCTGTATGCGACTTTGCCAATCCTCTTTACGATGGGTAATGGTCCAATATATTTCGGCACCAATCTTGAATTTGGCACCAATCTTGAGTATTTCCCTCTTGCCAGTTTATAACAATTTTTGTCGGGAGTTTGACCATTACCATATCTCCAACATTAAATTCAAGAAAACGACACTTTAAATTTGCAGACTTTTTATACCTTTTTGAGCTTTCTCGAGATAACTCCTAGCAATTTCAATATTTCGTTTCCACTCTTGAGAGAAGTTTTTTGTTTGAGTAGACTTGGTACTTCAATTGATATTCACAATATATGGGAGTAATGGTTGTTAGCCAGTCACAATCTCAAAAGGACTCTTATTGGTGGATGAGCTCTTTTGGACATTGAAGCAAATTTAAGCTGCATCCAAAAGTTTCACCTAATTTTTCTGCGAAGTAGAGATAAAGTGTCGAAAATATTCTTCCAGCATAGAATTGNATTTTTCTGCGAAGTAGAGATAAAGTGTCGAAAATATTCTTCCAGCATAGAATTGAAGTGCTCAGTCTGTCCGTCATATTATGGATGAAAACTAGAACTCATGCTCAAAGTTGAACTAAGAAGTTTGAAAAACTCGGTCCAAAATATATTAGTAAATTGAGAATCCCGATCACTGACAATGTCTATAGACAGTCTCCAGTATTTGAAAATATGTGAGTTGAGCCGTCTCTTCAACTGATACATACTTGGGCGCTGCGATGAAAGTTGCGTACTTTGATGGACAGTCTACAACAACGATGATAGTGTCAAAATCCTCAACTTTTGGCAATCCAATAATGTAGTCCATCGATATACTCTCGAATAACCTAGTTGGGATGGAAAGAAGCTCAAGCAAGCCTGCCTTTTTCTGATGGATGTCTTATCTTGCTGACAAATAAGACATGTTTTCACATAAGTTGCAATGTCGTCCCTTTGAGGTTAGTAGTATGTACATTGTAGTAGTGTAAGTGCATTCCTTTCCTGGATGCTAACCCTAAATCATGTCGTGATATTCCGTAATTAGTGATTTCCTCAAATCTTCGCCCTTAGAAACATATAGGCGGTCTCCCTTAGTCTTCACTAGGCCTCCATCGAGTCAGAACTGGCGAGTTTTGCCCTGCTTGATGAGGTCCACCAAATATTGAGTAGCCCGGTCTTTATCAAAAAGTGTCCGAATTTGATCTCTTGTAGTTGTTGTAACCGTGCTCCCTGAAAGAGTAGTCATAGAGCAAATGGTGGCCAAGTCGACCCGCCGACTAAGTATCGGCAACATGATTACTAGAACCGGCTGATACTCTTGCATAAAATTGAACTCTGAAAGAAGTTCCTGCCAACGAGCTTGTTTGTTTGATAGTTTTGTTTGGGATATGAAGTGACTAACCGTAGTTTTATTTGTCTTCACAATAAATGGAGACCCAAGCAAATAGTGACGCCATCCTCTAAGACAATGGACTACTGCCAACAACTCCTTTTTGTGCGCCGAGTAACGACGTTCTGCTTGGTTCAACTTTCGGCTCTCATACACTACCGAATGTCCTTTTTGCATATCCTGAGGTGGTTCAGCAAAATCTGAAGTATCGATATGAACTTCGAATGGTTTAGTCATATCGGCAAGGGTAACACCGGGTTCGTCCACATAGACTTCTTCGACTTTTCAAAAGCATTTTGGTATTGGGATAATCAGTCTCAATCCTTATCCTTATTTGTCAATTCGGTAAGTGGCAGTACAATTTCCGAGTACCATTTCACAAATCTTCGATAATAATTGCATAACCAAGAAATAAACGAACATCGTGGACATTCTTTGGTGGTTGTCAATCTTTAATGGTTGTAACCTTCTTCGAATCCATGCATATTTTACCTTATTCGATTATGTGACCCAAGAAATTGACTGTCCGAGTGAATGAGCATTTAGACGGTTTGGCATAGAGTTCATTCTCTCGTAGCCGATTAAAAACCTGCTTTACATGTCGCACATGATCCTCCAATGTCTCGCTATAGATTACTATGTCGTCCAACTATACCACCACAAAATCATCTAAGAACCCGTGAAGTACCTGATTCATCATTCTACAAAACGTTGCTGGAGCATTTGTTAAGCCAAAATGCATTACTTTAAATTCAAAGGCTCAATATTTTGTTAGCACCGTAGTCATTGCTTCATCTCTTTCTTTGATCTGAACTTGACTGTATCCGAATCTAAGATCAATCTTTGTATAATATCTCGCCCGGCTCAGTCGTTCAAAGCAATCCGCTACCAGTGGAATAGGATAGCTATTCTTCACAATGATTTTGTTCAGGACTCGATTGTCGCAGCACATTCTAAAAGAACCATCATGTTTTTTTAAAACAACACGGGAGCTCCATATGGTGATCTCGCTGGCACAATAATCCCACTTTCCAACATTTTTCCCAATTGTTTCCAAATCTCTTCAAGCTCAGACTGAGACATACGGTAGGCTGCCTTGGCTGGAGGTTTAGCACCTGGAATAAGTTCAATCTCATGATCAATCACCCTCATTGGTGGCAATTTCTTTGGTAACTCATCGGCATGATGTCCTCAAATTCCTGAATAAGCCTCTTGACAATTTTTAGAATAAGGTCAGTCGCCTCCTCAATCTCCTCTAATCGAAGAGTGCATAAAAATGAGGGTTCATTTCTTTTAAAACCCTTACCAAATTGCATGGCGGAGATACTCTTCTCACCCATCTTCCCAGCTTGTGTAGTGAGGACGCACGGTTTACTACCCATCATCATTAATGAATCGGAATATGACAACACTGCTCTCTTAGTATCCCGAAGAAATTTCAGTCCCAGAATAAGTTTGAAGTCATCCATCTGAAGATAAATTTGTCCTTCCCTCAAAAGGACCCGCTTTGAATAACACAGATTTCGGTACTCCAGCTATTGGTTGAACAACGGAGTTGATTGCTTTTAACATTTTCGCTACCTTTTTCCAGAACAAGTCTAAGTCGCTCCACTTCGGTACTTGCGAGGTAGTTGTGGGTAGCACCAGTATCTACCATAGTCCTGATTGGCTTTCTATTGATTTTCACATTAATGTACATTAGGCCTTTGACCCTACAAATACGAGTCTTCTATTCTTCCATCCTTACCTCTTTCGAGGGAACATCATCATTTTCAGTAGTTCGGTGCGATAGTGTATTGCACTGATGTGAGAATGTGCCAACTACATGCTCATCCTCTTTGAAGTTAGTCTCACCGTGACAGCTAACTTGTGGGACATCTTGCTTTGAACTCATTCCGCCACTTGTTAGTTGACAATATGCATTCACTATCCATTTTTTATGGCACTTCGACACTCAATGAGGTCCTTTACATAAAAAGCACATCAATTTAGGAGTGGCATAAGATTTGCCCTTCGTTGCTTTTCCTTTGTTCTAGTTGTAACTGCTGCTACATTTATAGTTTCCTTGACGGTTGTTTTGATAATTTCGCTGAAAGTTACTCTGACGGGTGCCTTGATAGTCTCCTCCCTTATTATGAGAGGAACACTCTCTCCCATTTTTCGAGCTGGGTCTATAAGTTCTGTTTCCACCTCCAATAGCTTGACTATTCCCTGAAGGTCGATCTTTTCTTGATTCTGGTTGATAGTCACGTAAACATTCTACGGTTCCCACGCCCACGCTCACGCTCAAATCAGTAACCTTCTGTCTTTGAAGTTATGTGCGTGTCCACGGTTTCAACCCTTTCATAAAGACGAGAATTTATCCTTTTTCGACATATCTCGAATATTCAGCGTATGTCCTGAAAAGACTTTCACGTACTGCAATCTGATCGCTTCCTTTTCTGGGAAAAATTGCAATCTGATCGCTTCCTTGAGGAGATTCCAAGAATCTATTTGGACCATATTGGCCTGAATATCAGCATATTTTGTCGTCGCCATAGTTTTGCATCTCCACCAAAATACATGGTAGCTGTTGTAACTTTTCTTGCTTCGTCTTTGATCGATGTCGCGAGAAAGTATTGTTCTATATCAAACAAAAAGTTCTCGACTTCTTTTGCATCGCGTATCCCTCCGTAGGTACACAGTTTCGGAATTCTAAGCCTGGGAACATACTCTTGTGCGGGGGCTTGCCTATTGTCAACCGCATGTTGAAATACTCGTAATTGAGCCATCAACGCTTACATTTCATCCTGCAGATCAGCCATGATTGCAACAACTTCAGTCATTGTTATGCAAGCCCTACGGCTTTCATCCAGTTGGATATGTAATTCACGAATTTCCGTCTGTCACCTCGACTTTTTCCTCGAGACCCTCTACGGCATAGCACAAATTAGTAGTTGTCTCATCAAGCGCATCCACCCGCTGTCTTGTACTCCTCTTTTGAGGATCTACAACTTCTGTGGTATTTGATATAATTGGATCAATAGCTTTCTTATTGAGGGTCGTGAGCCACAACTCCGATACCAACTTTTACGGGTGCCTTTCTTTTAAGCACAAAAAGTGACAGATTGCGGTAGTAGTCTGCTCCGCTAGACTACCTTTTGCCTTTTCTCTATCATTTCGAGACGAAAGAAAATTTGATTACAATTTGTAGAAAGCTTGCAACAGAGAATTTAGATACATTGAAAGTAAATTAATCATTGATTGATGAAAGCGAAAAATTACGATGGCTGGTCGGGGGGCATACACCAGTAAGCTTAAAAGATTTTTGAATGACTAATACCCCTCTTATAATAGATTACGGAACAAAAACTTAAGTGATAGGAGTAAACGTTTAAATGATGAGAAATCATATTAAACGTTTACATTCATCAGAGCTATTTTACAACTGAAATAAATTATTACAATGGAAAGGAAATTACAACTCAAACTAAACTAATGTTTACAATGTGCGGTCGAAGTTGGACAAACTGCGGCTGCAATTAGGTCAAGGGGCTAAGTAAATCTGCGGTCCCTTACACTATGGCTGACTCTCCGCTTTTTTGCTTCTCTAATCTCCTACTCCTTTTCTAGTTTTTAGGGATGAATTTTTTCCTAAATAACACTTAAATCAATTTAGGCTTTTGAAAGCATCAGCCTATCAAGTTTTGATCATTAATAAAATATGAGAGATGGCAAGAGCGCAAAGGAGCATACACTCGAGCTGCCTTAGGATATGGCTGGAGGCATGGACCTAGGCAAATGGTACTAAACTGTAACTTTTGACTCTTGATGAGAATCTCACGGCAGACATGCTTAAAATGTTAGCCTCAGGAGCTTTTGAGATCAATTCCTTCCGATTATTTCATCCTTCCGCATCTCTCTAATACAAGATGGGCAATTTGACTGTTGTAATTAAAGAGTTTTTGAGACTCTTACGAAAACCTCACACCAGACATATCTTAAAATGTTAGCCTCAATCACTTTTGAGTCCAATTCCTTCTTATTAATTCAATCTTCTGCACCTCATACAAAGGCAATTTGCCTTGTGTATTTGAAAATGTATTTCCTTTTCATTTGAGACTACAGAATGTAAGGTGCTATAGTTGTGATTCAAAATGCTATTATTCTTCTCAGGTGTCAACTTTGCATATTGTTTTGAATGTTGGATTCTTGACGTTTCTATAGGATAATGTTTTTCCAATCATCCAATGACTGCACTCACCATGGAGAATATATCGTGGCAGTATTAGGTTGCATTTTATCGGCTGTTGAGAATTATATTAACAAGATTTTTTTGTCATGGCATTTTTTGGAATACGAAGAAGTCAAACCCCTGTGGCTGAGAAAAATGTAAGCTGCAAAAGGGCTAACTTAACTCATGTGCTAAAATATGGACGGGCACACTGATACAACTCGTCCCGAATAACTCAACACGTGTCGTGCTCCGATGATAGATACCAGCTAAGTGTCGGACCCACCATCAAGACGACCTTGACCTATTTTGACTGTAACATACGTTTATAAAAAAATTGACAGGGTTTCCTTGTAATATGGACTAAAACCACCTGAGCAAATATCAATATCGTCAAATCAGTACATAAATTTAAAACAGGATACACCAGCCCTTCAAAACTCAAACTATTCAAAATACAATCTTGTTAAATCAACCTTTACTAATATTTTTACAAACAAAAGTCTCAAATGTGCTCAAAGTACTCAATAAGCAGTGAGCCCATGATATGGATACATGAATTAAAATTTAACTTTTCTGATAAAACATACGTGTATCCCAAAAGAAATATAAACTATGTGAATTGACAAAATAAGTCATACAATTAATGACAAAGTGTGGCTCAACTCGATGGATCAACAAGCTCCAATGTTGCTCAACTCAGCTACTATCTGATAAGGAAAGATGTAACAAAATATATGAATGTGTAACTCAATGAGTGGATAGTTTGTAAATAAGCATATTTTTCCTCTTTGTACACATAATTACTGTAAAACTTCATTCACTCTTTTATAACTTTAAGATAAGAAATTCAGAGTTTGGTAATAACTTTTAAAATTGAAACATAATAGAATCATAAAATCCTTTGTTCTTTATTCAAAATAAACAACTATAAAGTATAACGAATATAAATAATCTGATATCTATGTAAATCTATAAAATACTGACATTACTTAATACTATAAGTTGGAATCTTTATTATATGAACTGAATAAACTGAATTCTATAATCTGATATCTGATAAGCTGTAGTAATACTGAAAATTCACACTAAAAACGTACCCGGAATAACAATGCTCATGTATCGATTAATACTGATATACATGGCAAGGTTATTCAATTCTGAAATTCTGGTCATACGCTCACGCCTCACAGAGCTACCCCGAAGGCTATAATCTAGCCATACACTATGGAAACACATTCATAATAATGCAGAGCGGATAAAATCACCATAAGTGTCATACATTGTGGAAACACATTCACACCAGTGCATAGCGAATAAAATAACCATATGAAGTCATACACGGTAGAAATGCATTCACACAAGTGCATACTAGGATAAAATCAATCCTTTCACTTATCATTAATTTTTCACAATTACCTTCATCGCAAACATAAAATCAATTCCTTCTTCAAATCTAATGAAAACTAGTAACCATAATTCAATCCATTTAACTTTTACATTCCAACTTATAAATCATTCTTCCAAATGAGTATTCCATCAACATAATCATTTCCACAAACTATCTTTACACAAAAACCTAATTAAAAATTCTAGGCAAAGTTTAAAAAAGCGAAATTAAGTATTGAGGCGGTTTTTTTTTTATGAGGCGAGGCGTAA
>CAIGRS010334463.1:0-10138 GCA_903798395.1 Fraxinus floribunda
TGGCTGTAGTTGCTCATTATAATCTTGAACTTGAACAAATGGATGTAAACACTACATTTTACCTGGTGATCTTGATGAAGTGATTTATATGAACCAGCCATCCAGTTATATTGATAAATCTAAAACTGATCATGTATGTTTGTTGAAAAGATCATTGTATGGTTTGAAGCAATCCCCGAGACAATTGTATATAAGGTTTGACACTTATGTTTCTTCTGTTGGTTTTGTAAGAAGTGAAATTGACCATTGTTTGTATTTAAAAGAGATGATGGAAATGCTATTGTTGCTTTTCTACTCTCATATGTGGATGATATGCTTCTAATTGACCATAACATGTATGTTATTAATGAAATTAAAAGATTTTTGAGTGCTAAATTTGAAATGAAAGATCTTGGACATGCTAAGAAAATATTAGACATAGAAATAACTAGGAAAAGACATGATAGAATTCTAATTTTGAAACAGACTGCATCTATTGAAAAATTGGTAACTAGATTTGCTATGCATAATTCAAAATCCGTATCTGTACCTCTTGCCAGCCATTTTAAATTGAGTAAAGACCAATCTCCTGTTAATGAATCTGATATAAAACAAATGGAAAAGATACCTTATACTAATGATGTAGGATCTTTGATGTATTCAATAGTTTGTACTAGGCCTGATGTGGCTCGTGCTATTAGTACTCTTAGTAGATTTAAGACAAATCCTGGTTTAGAACATTGGACTGCATGAAAATGGTTGTTGAGGTATTTGAAAGGATCTGCACACTTAGGATTATGTTTTAGTGCCTACAATGATGATGTAGTGCTTAAAAGTTTTGTTGATTCGACTTTGCTGGTAATGTTAAGAATAGAAAATCTACTACAGCTTATGTGTTTACTTTGTGTGAAACATGTATTAGTTGGAAATCTCAGTTACAACCTACTGTAGCCTTATCAACCACTGAGGTTGAATATGTGGCTATAATAGAGATCATAAGGAAGCTTTGTGCCTTAAGGGGTTACTGTCCAAAATAAATGAATTGTCTAATCCTGTTGCATTATATTCTGATAGTCAAAGTGTTATACATTTATGCAAAAACTCAGTTTTTCATGAAAGAGCAAAACATATAGATGTTAAGTTGCATTTTATAAGAGATATTGTTGCTAAAGATGCCTTATTACTTGAGAAAATTGTTACCCAATTTAATCAAGTTGATATGGGTACAAAGGTATTGCTTCTAGTTAAGTTTAAGTCTTGTTTGCAAATGTTGAAAATTGATACCGGGTAATTTGTTAAGTGCATGTACCAATTTTGAACTTGATGCATTGGAGGGTGATCAATGGAAGCTGTTTTATCCAGATTAGGATAGTATTACGCTACCTAATTAACCACACATCAAGGTGGAGATTGTGAGGCCGTGATGATACCAGTCCAGCCCACTTAGGCAATGATGAATGGCCTTCGGCCCAATTACTTATTATCCATTTCAACTAAAATGAAGCCCATGTCTGTCTTGGCCCAATAACCAGTCCAACCTTAAACGTGTTTAGCTGATTGCAACTTTGGTTGTTTTCTTCTTGGCAAAAGCATATGTTTCTCTGACCGTTGGATGAATGGTTGCTCAATCTCGATGCATAGATATTTTGGGTATTCGATTGGTTTTCTCATTTCGTATTCTTTATTCTTGAGGGTTTTTAGAGTCTTCTGTTTTTGCTCTTTGTTCTTTCATCTTCTTCTTCTCCACGAATCTGTTTCTGGAGTTGATTTTCTTTGTGAATCTGGTGAAAGAAACTTGTTGTGGTTGTTGGTAACGTCTAACTCTTCTGGTTCATAGAAGATGCTACGCGTTTGGCCAATGAATCGTGAGTGTTGAGTAGATATGGGCTTTCATTGTGTTGATCTTTTGGTGATAGTATTCTGAGTCTTCGATCATTGATATCTTGATGTTCAGTGGTTGTTAGGAATAGTTCGAATGTATTAGGGTTTCAAGTTTGTTCGATGTGTAATTTTCAGTTTCTATTTTGTATAACATTGAGTAATGAGAATGGATAATAAAAATGCAGCTTGGATGCAGATAAGTTCTATACAGTAGCCTTTTATCCTCCGATACAGCAAATGGTGCTACCCTTGTTTCCACTCGTAATATACAACTCAGATTATAAAAAACTGTAAATTTTATTCAGATGCCTTGAATTGGTGACTCTGTATTGCTGTGGTGCTGTGAAGCCTGCACTTGAGCTGCAAACTGCAGATTCCAGATCACATCTTCAACAGAAGGCCTCTCAGATGGCTCATTTGACAGGCACCTTACACAAAGCTCAATCAAGGTTTTCAGCGAGTCGTCTGAGCATTCCTTGTGCAATGCTGGATCAACTATACTCTGACGAGCTTTATCATCTGCCGATAGGCTTACTAACAACTGAAGAAGTATCAAGTAAAATCGCGTTAGAAAGTTAAAAGTAGACTTGTACTCTTGAAAAAATCCTGATGTTACTTTTGGTATGTCAATTTGAATCTTTTAATATGTTCATAGAACTTTGGCCATGTTTCCACATAGCCAGTCCAAAGTTGAGTAAAGGAGGAAGGTCGTGGAATGTTTAAACTTTGTTACATCTTATGACATAAATCCTTGTATGTTTCATTTGGGCATTCTTATTTTAGATGAACTGCATCAAATCCCTAATGTAGTGAATGGTGGGCAAGAGGAGCTCTCCTTGAAGTAGTAACAGTAACAGACAACCTCGTACTGGACAATAAACTTACTATATCTTTGGAGACACCAACATCATGTTCAGAAACAATCATCCTGCCCACAATGATCTCAAGTAAGATTACACCAATATCGTAGACATCATTTTTCTCCTCGTATCTCAACCTGTTCACAAGACACATAACAAAAATGAAGCTCCAATGTAAAGCCAAGTAATGACTAAAAAATACTGCATAATCAATGAAATGAAGTCAAAATCCCTGACTGATAAGTGTGCAGAAATATAAAAGTTTCCAATCAAGATTAAGTGCAGAAATAGAAAAAATACACTTACAACAATCCACAGTTTTCCTTTGATCCATGTGAAGACACTCCCACGTCATCCTGAATAGTGTCACAAGTAGGCAATGTCAGGCATGTCTTTGAAGTTGACGTAAATGATATGCCATGTGTATTTTTAGTTCTCTACACAAATCAAGTTTTACCATATGGTGAAGCTTGATTAGTATACCTTCTACAATCTGCATTATGAACAGTTAAGATATTGACTTACCACTCTCCTATTTTCTGCCAACAAAGGGAGATTGCATTTGCTAATTTTCACGTGGAGATCGTAGTCCAACAGAATGTCTGTTATCTTCAGACAATTTGAATACGCACCAGGAACCATCCCCGTATGAAGGAATTGAATACCCCGGGCAACCTCAATAGCAGCTGTTATTCTCTGTGTCCAAGTAAATTTTTGTCCAGAATGTCCCTCTGCTAACTCATGCAATAAACCAAAATTTGAAGTATCATGATAGTAATAAACTCACTTTATCCTATATTTAGAATTTAAGATTACCAAAAGATAACGAATTATACTTGGTGTACATAATTTAGAAACAAATGAAGGAAAATAAATAAAGAACGGGATCATGTATTCTATTATCAGATTTGAAACCAACCTACTTCTAGATTGTCAATGCTTAAATGTTAAGAAACTCATGTTTACCTGATATAAATTTTCTGAGTGTTCCGTTTGGCACATACTCGAAAATGAGGAAAATTCTGCTGACAGTTGAATCATCTTTATGGCACTCGAAGCAGTGGCCAATTGCACTAACTAGATGAGAATGTCTGAGTTTCGATATCAGCTCGAGTTGGTGTGTGTAACTCTGGATGCTATGCCTTTTTTTCATTTTCAAGCTTCTAATAGCAACAAGAGTACCATCTGTCAACCATCCTTTGTAAACCTGATTAAATAACCAAGGCAAATTATGGTCTCCACTGTTCCAATATATGCAAGATGGGAGGGAAAAACAAACCGAGTTTCGCATACAGAAAGTTAGGTTACACAATAATGTAGCAGTGTACCGGTCCATGAGTTTCTTCGCTAATAAGATTTGACGCGTCGAAATTATTTGTGGCCTCCTTAAGTTCATCCAAAACGAAGGTTCTATAGGGTGGAATGCCAAGCGCTCCCAATTTCATGGTTTCAGAAATATATCCTGTCAATATGATGCATTCAGATTGCTGCATATAATTTATGCTTGCAGAACTCAGAATTTCTTGTTTGTACATTAATTTACAAAAGGAAATAATCATATTCAATTATGCGGAAGTATTTGACTTATGGAATGAAGACAGCGATATGAAAATCTATCAAGCGGTTTTCTCAATCAGAAAAAAGTTACACATGCATCCATCGAAGTTAACAAAGGAGGAGAAAAGACAATAAGAATGTGAAGAACTCACTTGCATCCTTTAGCAGCTTGAGTGTGTATGCGGGTGAGATCCTATCCACTATCAGTCTTGTCTGAAATTTTTCATTTTCCAGCTGCTTATCAAATTTTCTTTTGAAAACCAAAAAGGTCAGGCCAAGAATTACCATTGCCCCAACAATCCCTCCTACCATACTTGATGCAAGAACTGCTTTCCCATAAGGCCTTTTTTCCAGCTGTTTTTGAGGTGAAATTCCCACGGCCAACGCTTCGTTGTGACAAAACCGATACGGATGCTGTTGTTGGTATCTCCTAGATAAACAATTCCCTCCAAACAAAACAACCCTGCTTTTAGAATTTTTACGCAAACAATCTGGTAATTCTCCAGTTAGACGATTCTCAGACAAATTTACAAAAACCAGGTCTGTATTGCAAGAGATGTTCTGTGAAAGCTTCCCAGTGAACTTGTTACCAGCAATGTCCAAGTAAGTAAGTGAAGGCAATGACAAAAGGGATGGTAAAAAAGGCCCAACAAGTTCATTTAGAGAGATATCCAGTTTCTGAAGCTGGTAACAAGAGCTTAAATTATCAGAAATTGCAGAGTAGAACTTGTTCTTCCTGAGCACCAAAGAAATCAACTTTGAGGGCAAACTAGGAAACTGGGGTCCAAGATTGTTGTCTGAAAAATCAAGAACTTGAAGATTTGTCAAGTTGTGAAGAGCAGGCACTTGCTCAGATAGATTATTTGCAGAAACCACTAAAGTTCTTAGATTTCCCAAACTTGTTAAAGAGCTTGGCAACTGCCCAGTAAATGAATTGTTCTTCAAACTCAGAACAGTTAAAGCTGGAAATGAACCAATCCAAGCAGGAACCTGCCCTGTGAATTTATTATAATCAAGTATAAGAGTTTGAAGGTTCTTCAAAGATGAAATTTCTACAGGGATGCTGCCTTCGAAATAATTTGAACTAACATTCAGTATTTCCAGAGACGATAACTTTCCAATTTCTGAAGGCAATGGCCCTTTTAGGCCTAATGAAACTAAAGACAGAACTTTCAGGTCTGGAAATATAGCAAGACTTGAAAACAAAACGGTTGAGAAATCTTGAAGCAAATGAGGAACCCAATTATTGCCAGTGACATGAAGCTGAGTTATGCTATCTTCATAGCATGAAATTGTTAGAATTTGGCTTGGTTCTGTGTTACAGAAATCTGCATTATCACTCCAGCTGCTAATTTCTTCTGGGAAATTCAAAAGCTGCTTGATTCTCAATAGTGCCTGGTATTGTGAAGGCTGTAACTGGTTTGAATAATGGGGCAGAAGAGAGAACAAGAAGAAAAGAAGATGAAAAAATATAGTTCGTTTAGCCATTTGCATAAACTTGGAGGAACTTCCAAATGATGAATCAATGTAAAGAAAAACTATTCCCAGAAATTCTGGATAATTTGGCTTTAATTATTTCATACACGTGTATACAAGTCTTTCTAGGTGGTGGAAGTTATGCCACGAGGCACAAGTCACAGGCGAAGTTAAGCTAAAGAACAAAGAAAAGAGAACAGAACAGAACAGTAGAAGAAAATGGTTTTTTTTTTTTCATAGTAAAATTCATCCAAAAAAGAATAATTATTTTAGATGTGACAAAAGCATCTCAAGTACATTTTCGACAACTCATTTGAGTAATTATTTCACATAGTACAGAGCAAAATGTCTCCTTATTTCTCTCTACATTGTTCCTAAAATTAAGTTTTATTTTTAATAAATTTAGACTAGAATGTTAATTAATAGAGAAATATTACTATCTAGACCAATTCTTCGCGAAAAAACATCTGTATAGGGACACCTACGATAAGAATATTTGGGCCACAAAACGTACTTTTTTTTTTTTTTTTTTGGGAAATGAAGAGAAAAAGTAGGCAATAATGTCCAAAATAAATTCACATGACACACACATAAAGACAATAATTCTGATTAGTGATAGGTACTGTTGTTGAAAAGAAAGAAATTTTTGTCCTGTGTGTGACAAAGAAAAGTAGGAAATTATTCACATCAGAAGTGGACATTTCTAGTCACGGACGTGCGATGTATTTGATAATGAAATCAATTTTTCATACCAAATTACGTTAAAATGATGACTTAGGACCATACTTCCCGGAGTCCATTTAGGTTTTATTTGGTCTGTGTTTGGTAACAATTTAGGCCCAATTTTAATTAAAATTGTGATCGTTTAATGTTGTCAATGGACCCGCATGTGAGATTAGATTTTTGAAAAGTCAAAAGTCATTTATAAGATTAAAAAGTTATTTTCTAAAATTATTTTATCTAATTAGAAGAGTTTGAGAGGAAGCCGGAAGGTGATCTAAAATAACTTCTTCAAAAAGCTCTTCTACGAAAAGTATAAACAAGCAAAAGTCCAATGAAACGGACCTTCTAACGTAGACTAATTCATAGACTAACATGTCAAAAAAATGTAAACTGTTTAAGATTTATTAGTAGTTTGAAACACGTCGTTTTTAAATTTCTCTACTTTAAATTTAACAAAATACATGATATAAAAAACAACAGACGAAAAATATTTAACCTCGACTATTAAATAGAACATATTTAAAACATTCTCCTAAACATTATTATTCTCTATCTATTTTATATATAATGACTTTAAATATAACAAAATACATGACTATTTAAAACATTCTCCTAAACATTATTATTCTCCTTCCTTTTCAATAGGTGTCATCCACAATGCCCTGTTTTTTGTCCTACGAGAATTTAATAAAACATAATGACTATGAAGATTGAAAAACGTAGTATGTTGACTTGTTTCAAAATTGTCCTGTTGAATTAACATTGTCATTTTATCTTTGAATTACGAATAACTTTGGTCTAGTTTATTAATAATCCAATGAAAAGTAGAAACCTTAGAGGGACTACATGTGCCGTCCATATAAATATAGGGAGCTTATAGTTTAATAAAAAATTAATTTTCATGTGGACAAGTATGCACAAATATTTCAGAGAGATCATCTCACTACACAGAATATTGGTTTCCATTATTCAAATAGCGATTCAAGATTCACCTTCAGATTTTGGAATAGTTTACGAAGAGCGAAGAGATAAAAATTAAAATTTTAGCACGACTTTTCATTCGTAAACGGATGGATAGTCAAATATAGCTATATAGATCTTGAAGGCATGCTCCGGCATTCGTCCACTATAGGAATGATACCATATGAAGCTCTTCATCGTATCGTAGTTGTAGGGAGGTCACATAGAATATAGATCATGTTTTCAACTACATCTCGAAAGTTGATCCCACTTGACTTGGTGATTCTTAGCGCCCGTTTGGCTTCATTGTTCCATATTATATTGAGAGAAATAGTGATTTTTTAGAGAATGTATGATTAAAAAAAAATTGGATTAACGTGTAATATTATTTTATTGAAAAATGTATGATTTAGCCCCTATTTGTTCTACATTTCTTCTAATTAGTAGAAATTTTATGACCGTTTTATTCAAATGAATGGACCCCATTATCACACAAAAATGTCAAAAATGTTGGTTAGGCTCACTGTGCAACGGTCACAATTCTCATACAAATTAGTTAAAAATGTAGAACAAAAGGGCTGATAAAGAAATAGAGAAAATTGAATTATAATTTGATGAGAAATAATGAAGGCCAAACATGAGCTTAAGATTTTTGATAATTCCAAAGATACTTACATCCAAGGTGTCCAAAAAGCATTATGTTTGTTTTGTGGAGAAGCCTCGGACTTGACTTGGCGATTCTTAGCAACCGTTTGGCCTCATTGTTCCACGTTATATTGAGAGAAATAGTAATTTTTTGGAGAATATATGATTTAGCCTATGTTTGTTCTACATTTTCTTCTAATTAGTAGAAATTTTGTGACCGTTTTATTCAAACAAATGGGCCCTATTATCACACAAAAAGGTCAAAAATGTTGGCTAGGCTCACTGTGCAATGGTCACAATTCTCATATAAATTAGTTAAAAATGTAGAACAAACACGGGCTGATAAAGAAAGAGAGAAAATTGAATTATAATTTGATGAGAAATAATGGAGGCCAAACATGAGCTTAAGATTTTAGATAATTCCAAAGATACTTACATCCAAGGTGTCAAAAAANTCATATAAATTAGTTAAAAATGTAGAACAAACACGGGCTGATAAAGAAAGAGAGAAAATTGAATTATAATTTGATGAGAAATAATGGAGGCCAAACATGAGCTTAAGATTTTAGATAATTCCAAAGATACTTACATCCAAGGTGTCAAAAAAAGCATTATGTTTGTTTTGTGAGAAGCCTTGGATATATCTATATATATATATTTTTTGTCTCAGCCCCTAAATTATCTGGTTCGTACCAAATAATCCCTGATTTTTTTATTATCTGGTTTATGCAAAGAGGTCCCCAAAATTCCGGATATCAGTAATTTGTTGCTAAACTCTGTGGAAACTGCAAATTGATCCCAGAATTATCCATACTATGCAGCTCAATCCCTATATTTCCAGAAAGTCCCAAATCAGTCCCCAGGTTCTGTATGTTACCCTGGAAATCCTGAATGCCTCACTTCAGTCTCTGGTGGTACAATGGGCTGGGTTGTTAAAGTGGTTCCATCAAAATGTAGGACAACTTACAAAAATAGCTCTAAAATTAAATATTTTTTGAAAAATCATCTGAAAAGTATTTTAGAAGTAAAAAATATTTTGTAAAACTAAATGTCACTTTTCATCATTTTTTAAAGTTAAGTTCACTTTTTAATTCAGTTTTCTTTTTAAATTAAAAAGTGACACAATATTCCTTTTTTTATTAAAAAGTGTTAAAAAGCAATGTTTCTCAATTTAAAAAAAAGTGACTGAAATTTTTTTTTAAAAAATGACAAACATTAAAAAGGTGATAAAAATTCAAAAAAGGCGACACACACTCAAAACAGTAGCAAATAAAAAGTGACAAAACACCAATTAAAACTTTTAAATTGCTTCAAATTCTTAACAAGTCATATTCTACCGTATAAAGAATCTCTTAACGTATATTCACAAAACTCAAATATCATAACACCTTGGGAAAATGATATCATAATGTCTCATTCAACGATTCTTAGTTGTACCGAAAGCAGTGTTATTATTAAAATGAACAACGGTTGGAACAATAAAAGCGTGCAAATATTGAGAATCCCAATTGGAATCTATTACTGCTAGTTCGTTAAAATGTATAAATCAATTGAGGAAATTACACCTACACCTGGTTTTAAAATACCATTTTCATAAATCGGGTATCTAGTTTCATAATACAAAAATCAAGTTTTAATTAAAGATTTTAAAAAAAATATATTTTTATTTTTATATCTACCTACACTATTCAAACCCTCAACTAATTCATATCTTCTCTACTCTCTCATCGTCTCTCCACACAAAAATCTTCTTGTTGATTTACAAAAATATCCTCTTGAAACTATGGGTTTAGATTCAAATCATTGACGGTGTAGCGATGGTGGTGAAGGGAAAGGCTTGGATTACACATATGCGTTGAATTGCCAGGAGAATAACCATGCCCATTGGACGGTGCTTGGCCTAGAGGTGGCAATTGGGCCAAGTAGCTCGTCGGCTCGCCCACTCGGCTCGTACTGTAGCGATCCACGGGCCGCTCGGGCTCGTCAAAAGACGAGCACGAGCCCGAGCCGAGCTCACCCGTCCGTAGACGAGCCGAGCTCGGCTCGGCTCGTGGCTC
>CAIGRS010334507.1:0-12919 GCA_903798395.1 Fraxinus floribunda
TTTAGTCTCAAATTTTGAATAATAAACATGTATGTTTAAAACTTTGCTGTTATTCAACCTACAAACATTTCTGATGTTAAGTATGAGATTCTCGAATTAAGGAGTGATAACTATAAGGTATGGAAGGAGAGAGTCCTTCTCCATTTGGGATGAATGGATATTGACTATGCTATAAGGAAAGACGAACCAAGGAAAAACGAACCACCTGCCTCAGTGAAACCAACACTCCAGACGAAGTTAATCTTTATGAAAAATGGGAGTGATCAAATCGCATCTCCATAATGTTCATAAAAACTAAGATTTCTGCTAGTATCCGTGGTTCCGTCGAGCATCATAATAAGGTCAAACCACTCTTGAAAGCCATCGATGAGCAGTTTGCGACATCTAATAAAGCTCTTGTCAACACCTTAATAATGCGGCTCTCATCCATGAGGCTCACCGGGATTAGAGGCGTGCGTGATCATATCGTGCGCATGAGAGACATAGCGGCTCAGCTCAAAGCATTGGAAGTTGAGATGTCGGAATCTTTCCTAGTTCACTATATTCTGTGCATTCTGCTCCAGCAGTACGGTCCCTTCAAAATCTCTTACAATATATATAAAGACGAGTGGTATATTAATAAGCTGTTGACCATGTGTGTCCAAGAGGAAGGAAGGTTGGGAATGGAAGATGGTGAAAATGTGAGCTTTACTATTCAAGGAAAGAAGAAAAATGATCAAGCTAAAAATAAGGGCAAGATTCCTATTCAGTCAGACATAAAGAATAAGTTAAAGTGCTTCTTCTACAAGAAGAAATGACACATGAAGAAATATTGCTCTAAATTTAAGAACTGGCTCGACAAGAAAGGTACTCAATTTTCATTTATTTGCTATGAATCAAATATGGTTAATGTTAATCATAACACATGGTGGATTGATTCTGGTTCTACAATTCATGTTTCAAATACCTTACAGGGTATGTAAAATCTAAGGAGGCCGGTGGGAAGTGAACAGTACATCTATTCAGGAGGCAAGATGAGTTTACATGTGGAAGTTATTAGTACATGCAGCTTAGCTCTAAGCATTGGTTTTATTTTGAATTTATAAAAGACTTTTTATGTTCCAAATTTTTCTAGGAATTTGATTTCAATCTCAAAACTTGTACCTATTGGTTATTCCTTTAATTTTTCATATTCTTGTTTTAGTTTATCTAATAAATCTGAAGTTATTAGTTATGGTACATTGTCTGATGGTGTTTTATATATTAAATTACAAAATGATGTTGCTTATACATGTTACTACTGGCATAATACGATGTGTTGTGAATGAGGAATCCTCTATGTTATGGCACCGAAGATTGGGACATATCTCCATTGAGAGAATTAAAAGATTGGTAAATGAAGGAGTACTTAGTATTTTAGATTTTGCTGATTTTGAGACTTGTGTGGATTGCATAAAGGGTAAGCAAATGAACAAGTCTAAAGAAGGTGCAAAGAGGAGCACAAACCTATTAGAAATCATACATACAGATATTTGCTGTCCAGACATGGACACAAATTGTCCGAAATATTTCATCACCTACATAGACGATTATTCACGATATATGTATCTCTACTTATTTCGTTTCAATGACGAAGCTTTGGATGCCTTTAAAGTTTTTTAGGCTGAAGTAGAGAATCAATGTGGAAAGCAAATTAAGATCGTAAGATCAAATAAAGGTGGAGAATACTATGGTAGATACACAAAGAGTGGACACTTATTTCGTTTCAATGACGAAGCTTTGGATGCCTTTAAAGTTTTCAAGGCTGAAGTGGAGAATCAATGTGGAAAGCAAATTAAGATCGTGATATCAGATAGAGGTGGAGAGTACTATAGTAGATACACGGAGAGTGGATAAGCACCTAGTCCATTTGTGAAGTTTCTTCAGGAACTTGGAATTGTTGCCCAGTATACTATGCCTGGTTCTCTAGATCAAAATGGTGTGGCAGAAAGAAGAAATCGAACTTTAATGGACATGGTCAGAAGTATGCAGAGTAACTCGAAACTCCCTGAATCCTTGTGGACCGAAGCTATAAAGATGACTACGTATATATTAAACAATGTAATACATGGAAGATAATTCTCATCTTTAGAAGACCTATCGTCATGATTCACGTGTTTCGTTTCTTACTATGTGATTTATGGAATATACAGACAAAGTGGGAGAATGTTATGTCTTGTTCTCTTTGCTGTTTTCAAGTTGTTTTCTGCTTTCGATTTTTTAAAACAGTGAAAATGTGTTCTCTTTCTTATTTTCGAAAACACGTTTTTGAAAACGAAAAAAAAAATTGAACTGGAAACAAAAAACGACCAAAAGCCCGTTTTGGACGTTTTGAAGCTAAAACTTAGAAAACACGGGAAACAACTTCTGCCTTATTTTCTCTCTCGCGTCTCCCGTAACATAGGGCTTATTTTCCATTTCCCATCTCAGGTACCCACAATCCAAACCTTCCACTGGTTTTACATTTCCGATCTCAAGTACCCACAACCTAGAAAGATCCCTTAATTCTTTCTAAGGTATTGTCCTCGATTCTCTGTTTTTTTTTTCTTCCGTCTCTATGGATACAAGCTTGTGTGTGTTGATAGTGGTAATTGTTTGGTTTTATTCCTTCTTCCTGTATGTTTTGGTTTCTTGCCTCTGTTTTGATACTGCCAATCTTCATTGATTCCAAAAGTGCTTCTAACAATTTTCAGATTCAAACCTAAGGGAACCTCTAATTTGAACCCATTTTCCAATGTCCAGTTTTTTTCTTTCTTTTTCCATTAATGGTCTAAATGTTTTAAAAGGGTTGTCAAGAAATAGCTCATGAGAATTTTAGTTTTAGTTATTGATCAGTGAATTCTGTTCTAAAAATTCTTGGAATTAAGAGTCTGGAAAAGTGATTGGGGGACTGAGAGATTGAAATGAAACAAAACAAGGAAAGGGTTGAAGTAATTTGATAATATATGAATACTAGTGATGCCAAATCTGGGGTCATAGAGTTCTGACCTTGAAACTACAAATAGATAGACTAAATACTATTTAAGTTTCAATTGTTTTTTTAATTGTAATTGGGGCCCTAATTTATGTCTCCAAACACAACATGTGAAGTAATTTGTTACCTTGAATTGTTGGCTTATGTGGTGGTTGAGTGTATTAAAGGTTTTCATAACATCTGCATTATCAACCTTTATTCTCTATGATAATACAAGCAGTTGGTTCTTTGTAGACCGTCATATACTTTATAATGTACTAAAATAATGCAAAGTGGCTGACTTTAAGTTCAAGTTGAAAAATCTAAGGAAAAGGAGATTGATTACTAGTAAGAAATTGCTGAGTGACATATCTTGTTTAGTTGATTTCAAAGTATATGCTTTGGCTTACTGCTTTATATGCGGGCCAGATATCTGAGTAAACCGTACAAGATCTTTGATATCCTTCATCAATTAGAAGTGAAATTAGAATACCCAAGTAGGAAATGCAAAAGAACAGATTTCTATTTCCTGTACAGTTGAAAAATCTAAGGAAAAGGGAGATTGATTTAGTGTAAGAAATTGCTGAGTGACATATCTTGTTTAGTTGATTTCAAAGCATATGCTTTGGTTTACTGCTTTATATGTTAGCCAGATATCTGAGTAAACCGTGTAAGATCTTTGATATCCTTCATCAATTAGAATTGAAATTAGAATACCCAAGTTACAGGAAATGCAAAAGAACTTATTCCATTTCCTGTACAGTTGGAAGGATTTCTATCAGGGTGCCATTTTATAACAAGGGATTTGTAGGCTTTGCCAATTTCTGCAAGGGATGCTGTCTTTGGACAAGCTACTGCTGCTCAAGAAATATTTGGTCACACCTTGCAATCTCTTCGGGGAATCAAATATTTATACAAGTCAGTTGGTTTCATTACAAGTCTTAGCTTCTTGTAGTTGTCAGTCTCTTTATGTTCTTCTTGTCCATTAACTATTATTAGACTCAAAATCTTAAGCGTTGTAGGTGTAATGTGTTTCAGATTGGATTCATTGTTCTGGCAGGGCTGACTTTTGTGTATTACTCAGCTTTTGTAAGGCACACTGAACTTTAGAATTCTATTATCATTTTTCCATGAAACCTTGATCTTAAAGATGTATCTACCTTGTAACCTTTCAGGGGTGGAGAAGAAAAAAGCCTTTCCACATAAGAATTTGGTATCGTAAACACATCTAACAGGTGGGATCTGCTGCTCTTCTTGATTTTTATCTTTGGTGTGATTGATGTACATTATTCGAATCACGTGCTGTGGTTTTGTTCAACGCATTGCTTGGGGAAGAAGGCCAAACATGATTAAAGATCCAATTTGCGGAATTTTTATGGCCTACATGTTAGTACTGCTGCTGATGTTTTTCTAATTTCACCTGCTTTCCCACTGATGTATGTTCATTTTTTTGATTATATCATGAATAGTCTTTGCATGTAGTTTTCGGCGTTTGAATACTGAATTGAGAATTACCTTTGATGTAATATAGTGTCATTGGGCAAAATATTTCTTAGAGAAGATCGAACAACTTTCCAATGCCACGGGGAACACTCTTTATTTTGTATGTTGTTCAGTATCTGCTTATTTTGTCATGACACGTAAACTTCTAATAGTATCGATTGAACTGTTTCATCAAATGTAATTTAGATTGTGTTTTTAATATATTGAAAAAAATTGACGTTTCACCAATTCAAAGTTTATATGTTATTTAATACTATATTAACATTAAATCATTAAAATTTATTGAATAATCAGTTTTTTTTTAAATAAAATATTATTAATTTTTTTTTTCAAAATTTCAANGATTTTTTGAATCAAGTATTATTAAAAAATATTTTCAAAATTTCAAAGTAAACGCATTTTCCATTTTTATGTTTTCAGAAACAGTTTTTCAGAATGACAAAAAGAACGCATTTTCAGAAATTTCAAAACAAACACTCAAAACACAAAACACAAAACGAATTCAAAACTCAAAACACAAAACTTAAACACGAAGAGAACGAATCCTTAGTTTTTCATTTTTCTTCAATGTGGTCCATGATATTCCACAAATCAAGAGTGCTTGAACGTGGATAACTGCATCAACCAATTTTAAAATTGCTCTCCCACTTCCTCGCTAAAAAAGAAACGGCTTTTGATGAAAAAAGGATGTTATAAAGGCAGCAAGTATCTCTTTGGAAGGTCCTAAGCCTACTCTTCATTTTCAGATAAAAGTTACACCATCAGTGAGAGTAGAGAAAGGATTAGAAGCCATTTTCGAAACTGAAAACTAGAAATAGCAATGGCTGGAAGTACGCCTTTCAATTCAGTTTGTATGCTTCCGCTTAATCGATTTAAATATGTCGATTAGGTTAAAAAAAACATGTTTAGATCGCATATTAAGATTTACAGTATTCTTTAGTATAATTATTCAAATCAATCAAACGTTAAAGTACTATTGAAGAATTTATACTCTAAACAATATCTTCTTGTTACTTTAGTTGGAAGTGTTAAATTGTTGTTTTTAATATTATATTATTGTTAAATGAGCTACGAAAAAAGTTCATTCGGATATTTTAGGCATTATCATTGTTATTTATGCTAACACTTAAAGGAAAGTAGTCACAGAGGAATTTGAAATAATGGAGATTTATGTAATTATTGAAAAGAAATGAGGTGTCACTAAAATTGTGGAACACCATGGATGTCTTCGTAATTTTCCAAAGAGTAGTGCTATTAGTACATAGCATTACACATAAAGGTTGACATAATTGACAAATGACGGCCCTCTATTAGGGGCGTCATTTATCAATTATGTCAAATGTTATGTGTACCTTTATCACAGCTTATTCTTTTTCCAAAAGAATTATAAGTACTAAGAGTAAATTATTGAGACTCCTACAAGGTTTATCACAATAATGGAAACACTTCCTCTATTTTCAAGATTTATCATTAATCCTCCCTTTTAGCATAAATTTCTAATTTATCTTCTTGTTCTTATTATGTCCCTATTTAGTAGAAATTAAAATCAAAATTTTAATTGAAACAAAGTTAACAATTATCTTAAAAACATATTTCATGGAATTCGCAACTTTTCAATTACACATTTCATTTTCTATCAAATCTACTGAAAGTTTGATTTTAATCCACACCAAACAATGTTTATGGTTATATTTTATTATCTTATTTTTAATTTAAATAATAATAAACTATTTTAATTTTAAAAAGTTTCTTTTTATCTTTTTTGTAGGGAGTGATTTTATCTTAATCATGTTTAGTGAATATTGGTTTCTCACTAAAAAATAAAATATGAATTAAGTTAATTGATCTAAAATATTAACTACAAAACTGAACCAAAAAGAAATGTAAACTATTAAACTTTTTATGNTAAATAAGTTTTATTTATTTATTTTTATCGTTTTGTACAAAATGATTTCATCTTAATTATATTTTTATGAATATCGATTTCTCAAATGAGCTAAAAAGATTTCTAAACTATAAACTTTTGTTGTCAATTTTTTTCATATATAATATTATGATGATATTATTTTGAATCTTCAAATAAATTAATATAAATATCAAAAGTATAAAATTTAGAGAATGCTATTAAATCAAGCAATATAAAATATTCAATAAATTTTCAACTAGCTCAATTAAATTACTTAAATCATTTATTTATATTGTGTTGTTAATTATTTGTCAATCATATTTATAAACAGTGATTTCATAACAGTATTTACAATGGTGTTTTTTAATTAAAATGATTTAATCTAAATCAAAAGTATTGAAAAGCATATTAATAAGGATGGAAAAAATATAATTTAAATACTCTAAAATAACAATATCAAAATAGTATAGTAATATATATTTATTATCATTTGGTGACATAGGGAATTTTTATTACCAAAAGAAGAGGTTTTTGAAATTCTTAAAATAGTAATTGTCAAAAACCCCGAGAAATGGTTTCTCATCTTTCAAATGTAGGGATGGCATGCACTGCCAGGGAAGCAGGAATGTAAATAGTAAATAAATAATGTGAGGAATTAAAATATTGAGTAATGCTATTCATCTTCACTGGATTACAACTCCAATCTAGATGACGTTAATGTGAGATTAAATGATATGTGAAATCAAATAAATCATTTAATTTTACATTTCATTTAACCTATCATTTATTGGAATTATAACTCCAATAGAGATGAATAGCATTTTTCTAAAATATTAGTTCCTAATCAGTCTGTTCAATTGTCATGTAGGATTCTTTCGTCATGAGAGATTCTTTCGTCATGAGAATTACCAAAATGATTTTAATATTGCTCTTTTTCCGTAGTATTGCCATCTACATACTAAAACAACAATCTGTCAATCCACCTTCATTAGCTCTTCAAATGCACTCACTTCTCTAAGCCCCTGTTTGAGCTACATCATTTTTCTCATTCTCATTTTTCAACTCATTTTCAACCATAATCTTCAATAAAATAATATTTTTCATCACATCAATAACTATTCCTTCATTTTCAACCGCATATTCTCCATCACATCAACAGTAAAAATACATTCTTACTCCCAAAATATGCACCAAACAAGCCCTTCTATTCAAGTAATTGTTCTCAATTAAATATGCTCCATTGATTATGTTGGAAGATTAGAGTTGGGGACCTACTATGCCAAAATAAATTGAAAAAAGAAATAGTAGTGAACCTCTTCTTATGTTTACTTTTGGGAGGCGTCTAGACCCCCAATAAAGGACCGTCATTTGTCCATTATGGCACCAATTAGGTTAAATATTATGTCTTCCTAGCATAGCTCTATTTGAAAAAGTCTTGCCTAGTTGGATTTGTAACTCCCCATTCAATGCAGGATCAGGTGTCAAATTGTCACTGAACAGTTTCTTCATCATCCAGGTTCGATTCTTTGAAGGATATCATCAACTACTAGGTGTTCGAAGTTGAGACGTCCAATCATTTTCTCTATATGTAGTCAGATACTACGGGGGAACATAGTCATTCCCAGGGAGACTCGCTAACTTCTTCAAGCATTAGAAGTACATTTTGTCATTTGATAAAAAAACTCATATTTGACACTAATTTGGACGACTTAGGGTTGAGGATGGCCTGTCAAGATTTGAAGCTCTAATGCTGTCACCATAAACATATTCCGGGCATATAAGCATTTCCAGGAAGAAATAGAAGAAAAAAAATTGTACTCAAAAGCCCCAAAAAACTAATACAAGTCCAATAATTTCAACTTCTAGCGAAACTGAAGGTCAATAAACATTTCTCTGGCAGTAATTTAATCATCCCTGTTTCCACTTTCTCTGCTTTTGTGCCTCCGTCCAATTCCAATGGAATGGTAAAATTACAGAAGCATTGCTTAAACATACCCCGAAAACGTATTTTATCATCTATATGTTTCAGGTAAGCGGAAGCCGGTCATGGCAATTTTGTCAGCAAACATCTTGCCAGTCTTTGGCATCACATGCCAATGCAATGTCAAGTTGAAGTCTTTGTTCTGCAGATTGCTTCCCTAAAATTAAAATAAAAAAGGATTAATGGAACCTTAATGAAAATTAAGTAGTCGAAATTGCTTCACAATCACTTACTTGGTCGACAAAGCTATATTTGTTCGTTGTCTGAATCCAAAATTTTGCATCTTCTTTGGAAGGTAGAATGCTATCCCACAAGGAAATCTGTCAAAATGTATCCAGATTATTTAAGTGATTCTGATACCAAAACATACCTACATTCTTGTTTGAGAGTTTGTTTAGGGGTTAGAATTCAAACCCAGCATAGGAGCAGGACAAAATTTAGTTCAAAAGGTCTAAATTTTACCACAAAACCAATAACATATACAAGTACTTCTCTGAATAATTTCATGCCAAAGTGAGGTCGGTAAGGCTGTTAAAAAAATGCAAAACTGCAGCTGTAGCGCCTACCGCACGAGTGAAATTGCCCACCTTTTTACAAATATGAGAAAAAGAATGTTTCCAAGTACCATCAGGGCACCAAGTCATCACACAGTGTCTCTTCTACTTTCAGCTATAAAAAGAAATTAAACAGAGTTTAAAAGCATTTTCCAAAACTTTATGGAAATATGCTGATATTTCCTTAAGAGAGTTTTGGAAGGATTATGTGCATCCTTGAGAAGTATGGGGCTGGTATTTCCTGATATTGCAACATTATATCTCATCAAAGCATCAGTATGGGGAACTATCTTTTTGATGAAGTGTAGAACTAGCTTCGTTGCCATCAAATGAACTTTTCAAAAATTTAGCATGCCAATGAATACCTAAACTGGTAGTAAATTGAAAGTTGAGTGACTTGGCAAAAAAAGATTGGTGATTGAAGTTAAACAATGATATGACTAACAGTATTTTTTCTAACCCCTACAAGCAAGCAATCATAATCAATTGCAACGCATATCGAGCTACATATTTGATGTGGAATCAGGACCCATATACCTGATTCAGTGCATTCTTTGGAGTTTCATATTCAGCTGCTAAAAATACAAAAACCTGCAAATGAAGATGAAATATTCTCATATCCATATTATCTGCAATTAAACTTATTCAAACTACAGCAGGAAAGGCCCAACATATATAAAAGATTAAGGAGCAAGAGCTTGACAAATAAGTATCTAATTTTATATCCTGTTAAAGTAGAGAGCCTATTTTCTTCCTGAATATGATGTACCAACTAGAAAGAGCAACATCTAGAGAGGGAGGGGAAGGAGAGTTAACAGGGACAGACTTGTCAAACAGCGAGACAACATACTGTAAAGAAAAATATTACATTATGCCCCTGTTTTGGTTTGGATAAATATTAGATTTTTAATAGATTTTGATAAAGGTTGGTTAAATGTATGGTTGAGAAATTTGATAAAAGTTGTGGTCCCATGAATTGTGTGGTGACTAAATACACATTTCTTGCCAACCTTGCACGTAGTGGGATCCAGAATCATAGTTTAATATATTTTCTCGGTATTGTCATACACCATGATATACTGATCTCAGGGCACGTGCCCGAAATCACATTGTGGAAAGAATATGAGAAAGTATATTTGGCTAGATAACACAATATCATCAATACATCGACAATATCAATCCTTAAAATGCCATGTATATCACTGTCTACCTTTTCCCAGGGTTCTCTGAGCCAAAATATTTATTTATTGCAATACGGGACAAAATTTTGCAACTGTCATGTCAACCATCACACCTGACTCTTATTATATGTTGAATACTAATGGCCTACAATATCCCTTTCTCCTTTTTTCTTTGAACAATTACTAAAAAACTGTCATTAGGCAAAATTCATACAAGTGGTATACAAAACTTGTACTCAAAACCATCCGAAAAATCCATCTACAAATCTAAGCAAGATGGGATGGATTGCAATCTGCAATTTCAAAAGGAACAAAGAGAGAAATGTAGCACGTGCTCCTAACCATATCTCCACTCCAGCAAAAACCCTTCTGTTCCTCCTACTAATGTTAGCCATTCTGTGAAAGTAGTTAGTTTTATTGTCTGGTTCTTTGCAGCCACAGCACCGAGATAACTGACTCCAAAGGAATCTCGTAGGTGAAGATCAAATTTTATCAAACACTTACTTTTGTTCTAATAACCGAATATTTTAATTAATTAACACTACCAAGAACAAACTTTAATATGAATTACTGAGCGTTGAACGAAATTCATCGATTATTTTGTCCCACACAATATTTTTTTCATCTTCAAACCCAATTTCAAAAACCATACCCAGGGAAAAAAAGGGTAATGCCAAACATATATATATATATATATTATTCCATCTTCAGTGAGCAACTGAACTTCAATGTCTATATCAGATAAATATAATAGCATGATCACATCTTCAATCATCAGCCAGCTACTGAAATAACATTTATCAGATTGAAATAGAAAAGCTACAAAATCAAAATCAAACCAATCACAGGTCAACTGTTGGTTCCCCTAAAGCATAAAGAGAACAGTCTGAATAACATAACAAACCTGCTTTGTATTCCACGTAAACAAAGATTGTAAGTTTGCTGACATATTAAATGTCAAACTGACCTGCATATAATATTAAAATATACTCATTAGATAAGTATGTGACATTTCCTTTTTATTTCTCATTATAGGAATTGAAAAGCCAGCTGTAAAAAGCACAATTTTCATAACTTCATGACACTGTCAATTCTGTGAGTCATATTGCCTTTTTTTTTTTTTTGCAGTTCATTCCAATTCACTGTGACCATTGTCAGTTGCAAGAAAATTTATAAAACACACATACCTCGCAATCAATCTAAATCTAAAAGTTCAAGGAATTGATTCAACCAAGAATAACATCAATATGGGAAATTGAAAATCACATTCATGAACTTCAACATAGACACTCAAATTTGCTTCTAAGAATGTATATATATACACCCAAATAATGTGAAATATCACTTCATTGCCAATAAAAACCATATTCTTTCTCAGTAGTTATAGGCCCAAGCCTTTGAAGTTTGCAAAAATTGTGTTCTTTTGATCGTTCAATAATTAAAACAATTATGGTATACTCTAAATCATGAGAGATGTTGTCCAAGTTGTGCTTATTTTTGCACTCCACCACTCTCTTGTAAGAAAGCTCATGAATCTGAAGGAAATTTGTGGGACATGGCGTGTATAATTGAGTTTTAGATCTGAGCTAAGGGAAACTGATCCAGTTCCTCGAATTAGAATCTGCTGCCCATTAGCCATCCATATCTTATATTTCCAGAAATGCCCACAATAGTCAAAAAAGAGGATTTTAGATATGCACATATGTAAAAAAGCTCCTCAATCAATTACCCGTGACTTCGATTTAGACATAATGGGTTGGAGGCACATAAGACTAATGCCATGTGTGTCAGCATATAAGCAGGATCATTGACTTGAACATCCAACTTTCCCCAAGTAAACTTGGGTTTCCCAGTTTCGAGTTGTCTTGTTTCTATTACCAATATTTTCTCCCATGCTGGCTTGATTTGCCATTAGCCTTTTCATTGAACCATTTAATACCCCCAGGAATTGTATGTATTTTTATGAACAGGATTTGCATATTGAACAAGCAATTCATGGAAATTCTACTGAATGTAACAAAAGAGATAAAAGAATACAGCAATGCCAACTTTCGAGAGGTTGGCTCTCTCCTTGCCACTTTCAAATAATGGAATAGTGAACATCCCTACAGGTCCCCTTTTAAACTTTGGCAGTTATGCTAATCTACCATCTCATAAACTACCCTCCCTCTCTCTCAATTAGCAAAAATTTAAAAGAACAATGATTAAAAATAATAAAACACATTGGCCATGTACATGAAGATCCCTGCTATCTGGCACATAGGCTGGACTGCATTTACTTCTCTTGCCTCTTCCCACATCTGGAATACACATCACACAGAAGGTCTATCACCTTTCTTTCTATATTTCCCATAATTGGCTTCCTGTGCAGTTTCCAACGAATTTGTCTAGTATGACGTGATTTTTAGTAATAATCATAACATAACTTATCCATGTCATCTCCCTTTCTTGTTAGACTGTAATTTTCATGAGAAGCAAACAACAACTGAATTGTAATTTCGACGAGCAGCTTGTCCTTGTTCAAGCATTACTCCATTCACAAATCTGATTAAAGCTTGCTAGAAATAACGCCCCTCAGTAAATAACTCCTATAGATGTTGAGTTCTTCCCAAAGACCACTCAACGAACGATAATACGTAGTTACCAACAAATTCTTTTGTTTTGTTCTGTATTGACATTCCCTTCTCTCAGTAGATGTTAGCAAGCGAATCTCATAATTATCTAGCTGTGGCCTGTGGGTGTAACGACCCGGGTCCCACTTAACGGGCTATCTCAGCCATTCGATCGACGGCGTACTATCCCCACTGTATCAACATGGGTCTT
>CAIGRS010334516.1:0-18683 GCA_903798395.1 Fraxinus floribunda
GAAAACATTTAATTGAGTTATAAAAAATGAATAAATGACGTTGCATGATCCAATCCAATCGAGGGAATTTCTAATTTGTTGAACCCTTGAGTATTTTTCCATCTCCCTATGAAATGACACTTCAAACATATGCTACAATTACTGCGTTATTCTTTGGGCGTAATCAGGTCTTTTTCATGGGTTTCTTTGAGCCAAATGAGCTTACTAGACTTTAAACTTTAGTAGACTTTAGAGGTGGACAAAAGTTTCGAACCGAACCGAGCGGTTATTCATAAGTTAAATATACGAACAGGTACCCAAATCGAGAACCGATGGGTTTGAGCCGTGTCTAAACTAAGTACCAAAACTAAATAATTCTTTATTTTTTTTATGGAATTAGTTAAATTATTTTATTTTTTCTAAATAAATTAACAACTTAATTAAATAAACCAGATCGTTTCATAAATTTAATTTTAAAACTCAAATCATTTTAAAGTCCGTTAGCCCATTTTAAAGATAAGAAACAATGGAATTTGGGATCCATTTGCAATTTTTGTAAAGAATATGGACCTCCGCCATAATTATATTTTAATAATTGATATGACTACATGACTATTTGAATTTGCTCATTAAATTTAAAGCTCTCAAATGAGATAAAATTTTAAGACTATTTCTCTCTCATAAAACTCTAAGCAATTTCTATTTTCCACAGCCACGCCGACGCAGCACTTCTAAATTATGTACCCATTTATGCATCTATTTAAGAACTATACAAATTTTGTTTTTATAATTGTGTTCAAGCAGTTGATGATTAAATCAATTAGTTGGTGATTTATATTTCATTTTCTTTATGCAGGCAGACTATTTGAAGTAAATGAATTATTGATATGGATTACCGACATTTAATATTAATATCTACTTTTTGGTATTTGTATGCATTGAATTAATATTATTCGACAACTAGTTATTTATATATTTTTGAATTGGGTTATGTTAATTTGTAAAAGTTACGAATGAAATGCCATTAGTTATATTCACGTAGTGTTGCTGTAAATGTTAAAAAAATTAATTATGGTACGGAACCCAACCCAACCCAAACGGTTCCATAATTATATTTGAACCCGACGGTTCCATTTATTAAATACTCGAAAATTTTGGAACCGAATCGATCCACGGCCAGCACTAGAGACTTAAATGGGTTTCATATTTAGAATTCGATCCGATCCATTTAATTGTTTTATTAATTTATTTGATATATATATAAATGTTCCAATCTTATTTATTTATTATGAAAATAAATAAACAGGTAATTTTTAATTTATTGTCAAAATTTTATTTGACATTGAGTTTTCGATATTCTTCCATTGACACTAACTCTTGTTTGATCTTCATTTTTTTCTATCTTCTTTTCAACCACACATTTTTTAATAAAATAATATTATACGTAAACTCAAAATTTCTCCTTATTTTTTAACCAGACATTCCCCATCAATCTACTATTTCAAAATGCATTCGACACCAAAAATGGGATTCAAACAAACCCTTAGACTTTGAGCAAGATTCTATCAAAATTCAACAAACTCATCTCTATATATAGAACTCGTATGCTAGGCAAACAAAAAATTGAAATTAATAGAGTTGACTAAGTTTTGAAGAACATTTTCCATCATTGCATTTTTCTTTTTTTTTTTTTTCTATTTTAAATCCTCTCTTTCTGTATAACTTAGCTGTTGGTGTTTTTTGATTATCCAATGGCAAGGAAATAGAATTTTGCGCCAACCGCATGGTCTTTCTTTATTTTTGTGCTTAAATTAGCCTTTTGTACTTGTTCCCCCTTTTTATTCAATTTGATTTGAATTTTCAATAACAAATTTTATACAGTAAAATTTCGAGAGATGAATGTTCAATAAATTAATAATTTCGCTTAAATAATAAAAAATTTCAGTCCCAACTTTTGTTAGTGGAATTAATAAATAACCCCATTAAATGCATAAAATAATATATATATATATATATATATTTTATTTTTTTATTTTTTATTTTTTTTTTTTTTTNGTCTACTATCTATTTTGTATTTGCCTGATTATAATAGATTTTTAGCATGTGGAGTGACTGAATCTTTCTCTCAATGCAAGGGCAATCACGTATTGAATGTTTGATAAATTAATAATCTTGCTTAAATAATAAAAAATTTCGGTCCCGACTTGTGCAAGTGTATTAAATTAATAATCTCGCTAAATGCATAAGATAATAACTTTTTTTTTAGATCATTTTAAGCCCAACGAATATATATAAAATAATAAATGCTTAAATTCATAAAAGTTCATACTAATACAAATTAACAAACTTAATTTGACAATAGTTTCTTCAATTTGTCTCTTTTTCAAAATATACATTTAAACTCTTTTGCTTTTACTTTGTACCGAAACAAAACTCAATTTCATTCTTAATTTTTTGCGATGCACATACTACATTTAGCATATTTTTTTTTCATTTTTGTGTAAATTAGTTATTTAAGGTTACAATTGCTTGAAATGCTTCTTTTGAAGAAATAGTTGGTAAAATGCAATTATCATCTGGATCATGATATCATTGATAAGTGTATTGAGTGCCGCTTAAATAATATATTTATTAGTATGAGATTTAATCACTGTATAATTTTCATTAGAATAGTTTAAAAGATGCTTGACATCCATCACATTTCTATAATGTAGACCAAAAATAGCTTTACACGATCCATTGATTCCTTCATTTTCACTAACTTTTGGTTCACCATTAATATCTTCATTTGACTAAATATTTTAATTTTTTTTACTCATTTCAAATGAAATTTCATATAATAGAAAAAATAAATAAAATTTGGAATGAGTGTTTTCTAGAGAGTATTAACCTAAAATTGTCGAACGTCGCCAAAATATTTATTGACCTCAAAAAATGCGTCAACAAAATTCCTTCCACCTCCCATCTACGTAGATATCACCTAAACAATAGAACACCCCCGTTAGGAAGTAAAAGTCGTTGGTCAAGAAAAAGGTCCGGCAACTATTTACACTCGACTGTCAAGTCAACTACCGGACGAGAGAATATGAGAGCAAGAAACGGGAGATGAGATTTGGTTATGGTTAGAGAATGTACCTTTGATTGTTAATGAAATCACATATATATAGGAAAACATAAATAGGCCACGTGGGTAATGGGCCGAACCCAAAAAGCAAATTGTTTAGTTTAATAAGCCCAATTCAATGAATAGTCGATGCCACATAATTTATAAGTGTAACAATAGTTCCCCAAATCTAAGTCATACATTCATGTGCGGGTCGAATTTTGAAATATAAAATGCCAAGTAGACGAGATCTTACAGATTGCCTCAGAAATAGAATAGCTCCAATAAGCATGGACTTTTAAACTATTTCAAAAATATGCATCGATCCCAAATATGAGAGGACTTACAAATTGCCTCAAAAGTATCTGTACATGCCTGAATAAGCGAGCACTTACAGATTGCATCGAAAGATATCACAACAAATATTTTTTCAAAATTTTGACAGCATTTCCTCTGTAATATAGACTAAACCAACGTGTAATATGCTACAATATATCCATTGCACATATACAAAATAAATTTGGGGTCCATTTGCCCCCTCAAATTACTCATGACGATAAAGTGAATCACATATCAACTCCCTTCAAGATATAATATGCAGAGAGCCTTTCATGTATTATAGCAGGTAATATACTTGCACAACTTAGTCTAATAGTAATGCTATAGTCAAGCAAAATGTTGATAATGTGACATACATACTAACAATAGTGAAAATAGTGTCGTAACATGCTAACAGTGATGATGTAATGATACAAAGATACTATTATCACAATGTCACAATAGTCCTCCCTCCTCCCCAAAGTTTAGGTATGTATATTCATATACTGCATGAACTTTTGGGTAGAAGCAATGCTTTGGACATGAGTTGTAGAGGCGATGCTCTGGACATAAGTAGCAAAGGCGATGCTTTGAATGGAAGTTGGTGTGTTAAGCTGACATCCCTACATGAGGGTGACGTATCCATGTTAAGGGATTCCTCCATGGTTTTTGATCTACAACGAAAGGCGTCATCTTCGATGGAATCAGAGGTGACTCCTACGGGGATATTACGCGCCTCGCCGATCGAAGTGGACATCCTTGGAGTAAGTGATCTTGTGGGAAGTGTCACGCACCCCATCAATGGCTTTCTCCATAGTGGATGGTTCATCTATGTAGAGCATCATCTTCAATGGAATTAGAGGCTACTCCAGTGGGGGTATCACACGCCTCGTCAATTGAAGTGGACATCCTCGAAAAAGGTAACCTTGTGGGATGTATCACTCACTTCATCAAGGACTTCCTCCGTGGAAGATGGTTTATCCATGGAGAGCATTATCTTTGATGGAATCAAAGGCGACCCCGGTGGGGGTATCACGTGCGTCAATCGAAGTGGACATCCTTGGAAGAGGTGACCTCGTGGGAGGTATCACACACTTCCTCCATGATAGATGGTTCATCCATAGAGCATTATCTTTGATGGAATTAGTGGCACGCACCTCGTCGATCGAAGTGGACATCCTTGGAAGAGATGACCTCGTGGAAGGCATCACCCACCTCTTCAAGAGCTTTCTCCATAGTAGGTCGTTCATCTACGAAGAGCATCATCTTCGATGGAATCAGAGGCTATATTAGTGGGGCTGTCACACGCCTCGTTGATCGAATTGGACATCCTTGGAAGATGTGACCTCGTAAGAGGTATCACGCACCTCGTCTAAAGCTTCCTCCATGGTGGATGGTTTATCCATGGAAGGTGTTACGAGTCTGATCATACCCGACACCTCGCTTGCCACGTGTCAGCATAGTGGCTCATGCCACACCACGTGACAACCGAGGTAAATGTGCATGGGATGAGCCGATTACACTAGGGCGAGGAACCGAACTCATCCGCGACACACCTCGGATGCAAAAGGCCCATACTCCTCTTCTACAACTTTACTCCTGCCTCGCCTCGCCCCCAATAAAGATCCCTTACACGGATATCTTGCCTAAGTCAAATCACTGACTGATGGGACACATGGCAAGACCCAAACGGTCAATTCAGTCAGAGGCATTCAATGCCAACTAACCTATGGAAAGACAAGTTGATGCCTAGGATGGGACAAGCCCTGAGGATCTGATTGCACGTGTCTCCTCATCCAACGGCTCTCCTCCTCCCACTTTTAGAATAAATACAACACCCTTGTGTTTGAAGAAGGATTCGGAACCCACTTCATCTTACTCCAACTATAGCATAAACTTGTGCGAACCTGGTATCATTTTCTCTCCCCCATACGGTAGCATTTTTACTATTGTGCACCCTTCTCCGGCAAGTGTTCCACCGTCGGGAACCATTTTCCGGTTAAATGTAAACTGACTTCACCATCGGAGTACTCGCGATCGCTCCTAACCCCTCCTGGAGAGACCACGGGTGATTGACGTAGTGCTACGTGTACAGAGAAGAGTTAACTCGAAGACTTTTCTATTGGCCACGTCGGAGCCATTTTTCGAGGTCAACAGATTGACACCGTCTATGGGAAACATACTTAAACCATGAGCCTCCCCCACTAAAAACTTGTTCGAATATCCTGTTGATATTCCCCCTTGTAAAAGGGCTCAGTTCTTGAAAAAGAACTAGCTAAACATCAAGCCCAGCTTAAAAGGAAAAAAATTTCCACTCCGGACTATGAATTCCAGTGGCGAAGATGTGAATCCAAGAAGGATAAGGGAGATCTCCGAAGAAGAGATTTCTCTAAATGTGACTCATCAGTGAACCCATCACTGACATCGCAAGGGCAACCGAATGGCCTAGCTAACAGCTGAAGCTGCCAATATGGCTGTAAATATGAGGAACATCGTGGCTCAAAACGCCGCCATGCAAGAGCTCCTCATACAAGTACAAAATCAAGGTGGTTTTTAGGCCCCACAAAATCCTTAGCAATCAGCTCATAGACGAACCGAAGCGAAATCAAGCAGGATGACTCATTTTAGGCCCCAAGGTGAAGTCTCTCTTGAAAGAGAAGTGGGAATGGACACTTTCAACTGCACACCCACTCCCAACGCCCCGACAGGAGAGGACAACTTTCCTCCGAAATACGAAGAGCGACCCTTGAGGTCTGCCAGTGTCTTTGATAGGATTAGGCAGGAGCATAGAAATAGGAACCAATCCGCACATCAAACGGACCGCCATCATGAGCATACGCCGGACAGAACTCAAGCCCCACCACCTAGAAATAGGTGGGAGAGGCGAAACGCAGTAGATTGGGGGGGATAGAGGTGAGGCTTCTCAGTGTCCTCTCCATCCTACAATAGATGGAAACATCTCTGACGAGCCATGTAGGTCATTCGAATTAGATAATGATGATCACCTCCCTTTCTCCAGCGAGCTCCGCACTTTTTCGATGCCCCATAACTTTATCTCTCCAAAAATTCTTAAGTATGAAGTGAAGGACAACTCGGAGAAGCACCTCAACAAATACAAAACTCAGATGAGCCTAAGAGACGCTTCATCAGCCTTGAAATGCAGGGCTTTTCACCTAACCCTTGGCGGGCCGCCGAAGTGTGGTACAGCAGATTTGCGCCCCTCAACATATGAAGCTGGCCAGACCTAAAGAAAGCATTTCTGAACTAGTATCTATCAAGGAAGGAGGGAGAGGCACCGATACAACGCCTACGAGACATGAGACAAGCGGTAGGGAAAACTCTAAAGAGTTACCTCGCCCGTTTCACTGACGAGATTACCTACTGTGAACAAGTAATAGATAAAGAGGCCCTTTCAGCTCTGAAACATGAACACTTTGTTCTGGAGGGGTGTCTGAAGCAAGAACCATTCAACATATGACGAATTGGTGGAAATGATGAAAGTTGAGATTGTCAACGAGGAGATGATAGATCATCGAAACGGAGCGGCCCAGGGACTCCCCCCCCACCTCCGAGGCAGATTGGTAGAGGGCCCACCGCCCAAATAGTAAGCCAGTAATGGACCCAAGCCGGGCATGCCATATTTCCCACCTCGGGGCAAACGCTAGCAACTGCCACATTGAATGCAGTGCCCACCTTGGCCTACGAAAATTTCGACCCCAGCACCAATGACCCGACAAGAAATACCAGACGACTCTCAACCTTATGAAATAGAGGACGAGAGCGCCTAGAAATAGGCTCTAGGAGGACCCGCGGCCCTACTGCACTTTTCATCGCTACCACGGCCACGACACAAGTAACTGCCGAGACGCGAACCATCCCTCAAGCAATGCTCGCAATGCAAGAGATGATCGCTATCAGAATAACTCTCTGAGACGCACTTCTCCACAAAGGGGGAAATGAGGCATCATTCGCCGCATAATGACAGGAGTAATGACAGGGAAAGGCCCCGAAGCGGGCAACGTCCCAGAAGAGATTCAGCTGTGCCCAATGAGAAATTGATACTATTATTGAAGGACCCCATGTAGGAGGTGAATCGAAAAATGCTCAAAAGAACTATGCAAGAGAGGCGAAGAGTCAGCCAATGGCAAGTTATATAGTAAGCCAATCTTCCGGGGGCAGAACTATGGAGCCTATCACGTTCATCCAGGAAGATGCGGCGGGTGTGCACTTCCCACACTGCGATGCCCGGGTAGTCAGAGTCATGGTGGCCCGCAATGGGCTGAAACGAATGTTAGTAGATAATGGCAATTTAGTCAACATCCTGTTCGGCTCTACTTTCGATAAGATGGCTATGGGGCATGTGCTAACACCGATGACATCGCCCCTCTATGGATTCACCGGAGATAACATCATCCCTAGAGGTAAAATTACTTTAGCTATCGAAATGGGGCTTCGCCCCAGTTGGCACACTACTTCATGGAATTTTTGGTTGTTGATCGACGATCCACCTATCACGAAGTTCTGGGAAGACCTGCTCTGAAAGAACTATAGGCAGTCACTTCTATCCATCACCTCTGCATGAAGTTTCCTACGGAGAGAAGAATCGCCACTATCCGAGGCGATCAGATGGGTTCTAGAGAATGCTACATTTATTCTCTAAGGAAGGCATAATCGCAAATCAACATGGTGTGGGACACTAAAATGTCGGAGGCCCCAGAAGAAGGGCCACCTCCGACAGCAGATACTGTCATGATGGAGGCCAAGTAAGAAACGTCCGTGGAAGAATTGGATCCCAGAATAATCGAGTCTGAGTCTCAGGCCGCCCTAATGGAGGAACTGAAAGCGTTTCCAGTAGACCCATGTGATGCATCCAAGGTTCTGTAGGTCGGCAAAGAACTAGGAGGAGAGACTAAGGAAGAACTAAAAGACTTCCTACTGAAAAATACAGACGTTTTTGCATGGAGGCATGAAGACATGGTTGGGATAGACCCCAGAATCAGCTGTCACCATTTGCAAATTGATCCAAACTGTACCCCACATAGGCAGAAGAGAAGAGCTTTGAACGTCGAAAGGTATGAAGCCTTAAGAGAAGAAGTAGAAAAGCTCGTCACTAATAGCTTCATTCATGAAGCCAACTATTCGAAGTGGATTTCCAATCCCGTCTTTGTGAAGAAGCATAATGACAAATGGAGGGTCTGTATTGACTTCTCCAACCTAAACGAGGAGTGTCCCAAGGATAGCTTCCCACTTCCACGAATTGACCAGCTAGTGGACTCAACCACTGGGCACGAGCTACTAAGCTTCATGGACGCCTATTCCGGCTACAATCAAATCCCCATGTTCTCAAGCGACGAGGAGAGCACATCCTTCATCACTGATAGGGGGCTTTACTGCTACAAAGTGATGCCTTTTAGCCTGAAAAACGCTGGGGCCACCTATCAGAGACAAGTCAACAAAATGTTCGCTGATCAGCTCGAAAAATCCATGGAGGTTTATGTTGACGACATGTTAGTTAAAAGTCTACGGGCTGACGAGCACGTCAAGCACTTGAACTTTCCAAACGCTATGAAGATATCAGATGAAGATAAATCCCCTTAAATGTGCGTTCGGTGTAGCCACGGGCAAATTCCTGAGTTACATTATAAATCAGAGGGGAATTGAGGCCAACCCAGAGAAAATCAAGGCCCTAATCGAAATGAGATCACTGCAGAAGCCCAAAGAAGTACAATGGCTCACCGACAAGGTGGCCGTACTCAATCACTTCATCTCAAGGGCCACTGAAAAGTGTCTGCCCTTCTTCAGAATCCTCAAGGGAGGTAAGAAATTTCAATGGACCCTTGAATGAGAAGAGGCATTCCAAGGGTTGAAAAACTACTTGGGTCGGACACCTCTCGTCAACAAACCCAAAGAAGGAGAACCTCTGCTATTATACTTAGTAATGGTCGAAGACTCAATCAGTTATGTACTTATGCAAGAAGAAGAAACGCACCAGCTGCCAGTGTACTATGTGAGTAAAACCTCACTACCCACCGAGACACGATACCCAAACATGGAGAAATTGGCTCTCATGTTGCTCACTGCTTCTCGAAAACTGAGGCCCTATTTCCAGGCCCATAGCATTCACGTATTAACAAATTTCCCATTGAGGCAAGTCCTGTAAAAGCCAAATGCTTCAGGAAGGCTGTTGAAGTGGGTCGTGGAGCTCAGCGAATTTGACATAGTATACATACCCCGGACTGCAATCAAAGGTCAAGCCTTGGCTGACTTCATGGCTAAATTTGCTAAGGCCCCGAAAATCGAGGTGACTATGGAGCCAGCTGAACCCCCCACCTGGAATCTATTTGTCGACGGCTCCTCGGGAAAAATGGGGCTCCGGAACCGGTGTGGTGCTGGAAAGCCCAGATGGGCATAAGTTGAACTGCGCCGTTAGGTTTAGATTCAAGGCATCCAATAATGCGGCTGAATATAAAGCCCTTTTAGTAGGACTTCAGCTAGCAGAAGAACTGCAAGTGAAGAGAGTCGTAATCAGTAGCGATTTACGGTTGGTGGTGAATCAAGTAAACTGGAACTTTGTGGCCAGGGACAAATACATGGCGGCTTATCTAAAACTAGTAATGAGCTTCCTACCCAACTTTGAAAAATTTGAGTTAATTCAAGTGCAAAGCAAAGACATTTCCCATGCGGACGCACTGTCAAAACTGGCCAGTAGCAAAGACTCAGAGCTGCTCAAGGTGGTGCCAATTGAACACCTAGCCCAACCCTCCATCAAAAAAGGCGAAGAGCTGATGTGGATTGAAAACACACCACCTTGGATGCTACCTATCTTGGCTTACTTGAAGGAGCAAGCGCTACCAATAGATGAAGCTAAGGCTCAAAAGCTTCGAAGAAGAGCCGCTAACTTCGTCCTACAAGATGATATTCTGTGTAAACGCGGCTTCTCCTCCCCCTCCTTAGATGTATAGGAGGCGAAGAGGCGAATTATATCCTAAGAAAAGTCCATGCAGGCGTTTGTGGGAATCATTCTAGAGGGCAGGCCCTAGCACACAAGGTACTCCAACAAGGGTACTATTGGCCGACCCTAAAAAGGGACGCAATTGAGTTTGTACGAAAATTGTGACAGGTGTCAACGCTTCTCCAATGTGCGAAGGAAACCCTCTCAAGAACTCACTGTTGTAACTAGCCCTTGGTCGTTCGCCAAATGGGACGTAGATTTCATTGGCCCACTGCCTAAGGAAAGAGCAAACGCTCGCTTCGCCATTGTTGCAATCGATTACTTCACGAAATGGGCAGAAGTAGAGCTGCTATCCAAAATTACTGAAGCGAACATTTCCAAATTCTTGTGGAAAAATATCGTATGTCGATTCGGCATACCCCACTCCCTGGTCTCAGATAATGGCAAACAGTTTGATAATAGGAAAATCAGGGACTTATGCGACGAGCTAGGGATCAGAAAGCACTTCTCTTCTCCCCATCACCCGAGGCTAACGGCCAAGTTGAGGCAATCAATAAGACCATAAAACTTACCCTCAAAAGGAAGCTGGACGCTTCCAAGGGAGCCTAGGTGGACGAGCTCCCCAAAGTCCTCTGGGCATCAAAACTACTTGCAAGACAGCCACCGGAGAAACTCCGTTCTCCATGACTTACGGAGCCGAATCCATGAGCCCCGTAGAAATTGGTATTCCTTCGCCCCCACCGCATACACTTCAACGAGGTGACGAACAATGAACTGAGGAAGTCTGAGCTGAATTTTCTCGAAGTAAAGAGAAATATTTCTCAGGCTAGGCTCGCTTCCTACTAATGTGAGATGATGCGTTATTACAATGTCAAAGTGAAGAAAAGAATGTTTCGAATCGGCGATTTGGTACTTTGTAAAGTCTTCTCCTCAACCAAGGACCCTGGCACAGGGACCTTAGGACCAAACTGGGAAGGTCCCTACAAGATAGTTAAAGAAATCAGGCCCGGTACCTACGCTATAGAGGATCTAGAAGGGAAGAAAATGCCTCACCCCTAGAATATTGAACACTTGAGGAAATACTACTAGTGGAGGTGTATAATTTGTAAACACCGCAAATCAAATGAATGGAATTTCTACCTCACTGCGTTCTAGAATTGACAAGCTCAAAAGTTACCTTGCAGAGATGCAAGCTCTCCCCAAGGAGCCACCTCCAAGAAAACATGTATAAACAAAGACGGTGCGGGTACCACCTCTGATAAAGTAGGGTCGCGCAAGCTCAAAAGTTACCTTACAGAGATGTAAGCTCCCCCCAAAGAGCTATCTCCAAGAAAACCTGTTTAAACAGAGGCGGTACGGGTGCCACCTCTGATAAAGCAGGGTCGCACAAGCTCAAAAGTTACCTTACAGAGGTGCAAGCTTCCCTCAAGGAGCCACCTCCAAGAAAACCTGTATAAACAGAGGCGGTACGGGTGCCACCTCTGATAAAGCAGGGTTGCACAAGCTCAAAAGTTACCTTGCAGATGTGGAAGCTCCCTCCAAAGAGCCACCTCCAAGAAAACCTGTGCAAAGAGGTGGCGCGGGTGCCACCTCTTATAAAGCAGAAGTGATTGAACTATGCCGACGAGATGTTACTTGAGATTGAGCACATCGATGCGATATTACTTGTTATAAATTACCAAGTGATTGAACTATGTCGACGCGATGTCACTTGAGATTGAGCACGTCGATACGATATTACTTGTTACAAATTACCAAGTGATTGAACTATGTTGACGCGATGTCATTTGAGATTGAGCACGTCGATGCGATATTACTTGTTATAAATTACCAAGTGATTGAACTATGCCGACGCGATGTTACTTGAGATTGAGCACGTCGATGCGATATTACTTGTTATAAATTACCAAGTGATTGAACTATGCCGACGCGATGTCACTTGAGATTGAGCACATCGATGTGATATTACTTGTTTAAATTACCAAGTGATTGAATTATGCCGAGGTGATGTTTCTTGAAATGTTACTTGATTGAATCAAGACGTGTCGATGGGATTACATTGCTACCACTACTCAACCCAAGCAATGTTTGAAGACGTGATCATTTGTTCAACAAAAATAAAGCAAGCCGAAGCAATAACACTTGAAAGAAAATATGCTCTATTAGAATCACAAAAAGAGGCCGAAGCCAGTACAAGAGTAATGAAAATTACAAATCTAATCTACATGAACAACCTCCTCAGCCTCTCCTTCCTCCTCTTCATCCGCCGCTGGCTTTCCCCTGGTAGGACCCCCAAAATCTTCCTCCAGGAACTCAATGTTCAGCTCAGGATGCCTCTCGTGGAGACGAGACAGCACTTCCTTCGCGGCCCAAGAGGCCCAAAAATTGGCGAAGTCATCGTACTCCAGAGTGGTGTGGAAGTTATCCTTGTAATTTTGCGTCGCGGCTTCACCTACTATTTTAACTTCGGCCTTGAGGAAGTCAATCTCTTCAGCTTGGGCCTTAGTGAGCTTTTTCAGCTCGCCCTTCTCCCTATTTACCTCAGCCAAGGCCTCCAAAACTATCCTTTGATGCTCATTGGCATTGTCAACTCTCTTCGTTAGAGCCGCCACCTTGGAGACGGACTCATGGAGCTCATTGTTCAGTCGGTTGGCTTGCATTTCGGAAGCATCCAACTTCGAGGCGGCCACCACCCACTTTCATTCCATCTCCTCGGCCACCTTCTTGGCCTTGGTCACCTCGGCCTCCCAGGATCCCGAAGCCTTCAGCTTCTCCTCTAATTCATCGTTTTTTCTGCAAAGACATGAACTAAGTCCTCCGTCGAGGCCCCCATACTTAGCGCCCTCGCCACACATGCATTATTGGCTGCAAGTAGATCCTCGATCTCGCACGAAGCGGTGTGGTCGGCCTAGTCTTCAACCCAGAATTTACTGTGGATCCGAGTAGCAGAGGTCGTTTCTGGGGGCTGCATCTCCAGAACTGCCTCGGAAAGGTCCTCTTCTTTGCTCCCCAGAAGAATAGTGACCTTACTTCTGGCCGGAGCATTGGCCGGCCTCTTCATCCTCTTCTTGGGTTGCTTCCCCAAAGAATATGCAGTTATAGGCACAATGGCCTGGGACACGGGTTGAGCCGCCACAGTAGCATTGGCCTCAACAGAAGGAGCAGGAACTGCAGCACCTTGGGAAGAGGTGGAGGCCCCAGATGGGCCCGCCCATTTTTTCCTCCTCGAAATGAGGGAGGCTCCTTCCTCCGCCACGTTCTCCTCAGCAGGCTGCTGACCAGCCCTGCTAAGAGTAAAGAGACGCTCCAACTACTTCTTATAAATAGTCGAGCTAGTTTTTAGCTTCTTGGCATTCGCCACGCTTTGATGGATGGTGGCGAGATCGGGTTTCAATGGACTCTTGATCTCTAAGTCCTCTACAAAAGAAGGGAGTAAATAAGAAAAATTCATAAGGAAAAGCAACAAAGAAGAACCGAGTCGATAGTGTTACCTTGATTTGTCATCAACCCGTGTAGAACAAAGTGACGGTTCTTGTCAATGATCTCCTTATAGCTCCTCTCCGGCAAAGAAGTCTGGTATATGTGGCCGATGATGTCCCACTCCTCCTCGAATATCTCGCACTTCGAGAGGGAGCCTACAAAGAACAGGAATATTAAAACATGAGCTAAATCAGTTAAGTAAAACCAGATCGGCATAGCTACTTACTGTAAGTCGAGTAGGTAGTGGGAATGGTCAGAGCGCCATTGGATCGTTCTCCATGGTGTCCCACCGACCAGAGGCCCAGAACCAAGAACTCTTCCAGGCTTTAACCGATAAAGGCATCTCATGCAGAAACCCCAAGGAGCCAGGTAGTACCAGCCTCGGCTCTCCTCCCTCCCAGCAATAACCTTGGGAAAGAAAAGGGAATGGAATACGCTGAAAGGCATGTCCACCCCGATGCTGTGGATGCTGGCCCGATGCCACAACATCCAAGTCCCTACCATCTGAGACCACGAGTTCGGATTGAACTGTGTCGGGGCCAACCCATAAGACCTAAGTACTAACCTAAAGAAATGGTGAAAGGGTAGCCTCAGTCCAGCCCGGAGCAGATGATCACTCAGTGCTACGCATCCTGGCCTAGGGTAGCAGACCCTCTCATAGGGTTTGGGCAGGATGAATTGTATGTTATGGGGGACCCTACATACTACCCTACACCTCTCTATCTGCTTCGAAGTGATACTTGAAGGATATTTGGACGTCCCCCATTGGATTGACGTGTCTACAGGGGAGGCAGGTCATCTCTAAATATTCTCCCCGGCCATAATGGTCCTATTGAGCTCATCCGATGATACCACTATAGGCTCCCTCAAGGTTGAACTCTCCTCGTCTCGCCCATCCTTACTCCCCATCACAATAGATTGCTCGCTCGCCATATCAGAGTTTCCAAAGGTTCTTAAAAGAAGAAAAGGATGAAGAAGCCAAAAATTATGATTATTACCTAGTTCGACACAGGGAAGCTTCGCTGGTCGAAATTTACAGGAAAGTTGTCAGAATTCGCCGCTAACAGTCGTCGAAAATAACACAAAGAGATGGAGTCCAAGGATCTTCGAATGTTTTAAAGACTTTCGCAAAGGTAAAAGCTCCAAAATGAAAAGGATGGGCCTTTTATAGACATCCTAAGGCTCGCCCCAACCATCAGATCGACTCTCATTGCATCCAGACCATCCAAACTTAAGGCCTCAAGATCACCGTTGAATTCAAAAGTCACCAAGATAAACGATCCTGATAAAGTGGTAAACATCACGTACCGCCAAAGCACATCACCCCAAAAACTGGGAAACCGTCGCCATTATTACCATTTATGGCAAAGAAAGCGTGTCTTGGAAGAAGTAGGTGCCTCCTATATGTGCCGGGGAAGACACGAAGGCTTTCAAATCATTGGCACAAAACCCAATGCTATCTCTAGGAGACTTCACTTCGGCCACAATGGCTTTGCATTACAACAACTCTCCATAAGAGTTGCCAACTCATATCACTTCGGTCAGAGCAGAATGCACAGTTGCTACAGCTCTCCCAAGAGTTGCCAACTCCTATCGCTTGGCCGTAATAGCTTCGCGTTGCAACAGCTCTCCATGAGAGTTGCCAGCTCATATCACTTCGGCCAGAGCAGAATGCGCAGTTGCTACAGCTCCCCCAAGAGTTGTCAACTCCTATCGCTTCGGCCGTAATGGCTTCACGTTGCAACAGCTCTCCATAAGAGTTGCCAACTCATATCACTTCGGCCAGAGCGGCATGCGCAGTTGCCACAGCTCCCCCAAGAGTTACCAACTCCTATCGCTTTGGCCGCAATGGCTTCGCATTGCAGCAGCTCTCCATGAGAGTTGCCAACTCATATCACTTCGGTCAGAGCAGAATGCGCAGTTGCTACAGCTCCCCCAAGAGTTGCCAACTCCTATCGTCTCATCCCCATGGCTACCGACAACTAATTTGAAAGTCCTTGTACCATATAAATATCCATACACAGACTTGTGGGACTATTGTTACGGGCCTAATTCAACTCGACACCTCACTCGCCACGTATCAGCATAGTGGCTCATGCCACACCACGTAGCAACCAAGGTGATTGTACATGGGATGAGCCGATTACACTAGGGCAAGGAATTGAACTCATCCGCGACACACCGCGGATGTAAAAGCCAGTACTCCTCTTATACAACTTCACTCCTGCCTCGCCTCGCCCCCAATAAAGATCCCTCTTATACATGTGTCTCCTCATCCAACAGCTCTCCTCCTCCCACTCTTAGTATAAATACAACACCCTTGTGTTTGAAGAAGGATTCGGATCCCACTTTCTTACTCCAACTATAGCATAAACTTGTGTGAACCTGGTATCATTTTCTCTCCCCCATACGGTAGCATTTTTACCATTGTGCACCCTTCTCTAGAGAGTGTTCCACCGTCGGGGAACCATTTTTCGGTTAAACGTAAACTGACTTAACCGTCGGAGTGCTCGCGACCGCTCCCAACCCCTTCGGGAGAGACCACGGGTGACTGAGGTAGTGCTACGTATGCAGGGAAGAGTTGACTCGAAAACTTTTCTGTTGGCCACGTCGGAGCCATTTTTCGAGGTCAACAGAAATGATCGTGTATATTAACTCAACTAAGCTGATATGCTTATGAAAATATAAACTCGACTAAATGGGTACACTTAGAGAATACTGGTTCAACTAAGCAGGCGCGCTTAAGAGAATAGTTGACTGGCAAGGGACCTTTGATTGGGATGCAATTTATGTACTAGTGTGATAAGCTCTTTGAAGATAGATGCATCTGAAATGCAACATTTTGTATGGTGAGGTATCTCACAGAGGGAAGAATGAATATCGAGTTGGTGGCTCATCTTGAACTATCGAAGTCTAATAAGCTGGCTTTGAAAGGATAATAATTTATACCTAGGCTCGATGATAGTAAGAGGTGAGAAATAACCATCTGGTAAAGCAAAGAATAATAATATAGTGAGTCGGAGAATAAACATCCCGCGAATAGATCTCAAACTATCAAAGTCTTATAAGCTGGCCTCGAAATGATGAGATCTTACAGCTAGGCTCGACGATAGGGAAAAGCTAGAAACAAATATCTCGTGTAGCTAGGGATAAGCATTTGACGAGGCGGGGAATAAACATCCTGGGAAAACTATCGGAGTCTTATAAACTGGCTTCAGAATGACAAGGTCTTACAGTTAGGCTTGATGATAGTGAAAGACGAGGTATAACCATCTCTCGCAAAGTCAGGAATAAGAATTTGGCAAGGCGGAGAATAAACATTTCACGAATAGCTCTCGAACTATCAAAGTCTTATAAGCTGGCATCGAAAAGACAAGGTCTTAGAGCTAGGCTCGATGATAGTGACAGACAAGGGATAAACATCTAGCAAATACCTCTCGAAATATCGGAGTCTTATAAGTTGACCTCTGATAGACGAGGTATTAGAGCTAGGCTCGACGATAGTTGGAAGCAGGAGATAAACATCTCACAAAGTCAGGAATAAGAATCTAGCGAGGTGGGATATAAACATCCCGCGAATAGTTCTCGAACTATCGAAGACTCAGAACTGGCCTCGGAATGACGAGGTCTTATAGATAAGCTCGACAATAGTGAGAAGCGAAGAATAAATATCTTGCGAATAGCTCTCAAACTATTGGAGTCTTATAAGCTGGCCTCAAATAGATGAGGTCATAGAGTTAGGCTCGACGATAGTCAGAGGCAAAAAATAAACATCTCGCGATGCTGGATATAAGTATCTGGCGATTTGTCTCTTCCTTTTTCAAGTAACAAAGGTTCTGAAATATACCACATCTTCCTTTATTCAAAGAATGAGGACTCCAAAATTTTGCCTCTTCATTTATTCAAGGAATGAGAACTCCAAGATTTCACTTATTTATTCATTAAAGAAAACTAAGTGGCAAGTTCTTTTATTGGCAAGAATAGTCCAAGGAAAATAAATTAGCGCAGCCTAATCCACTTAACTTGCAAGCACAATTAAAAGGAATCTTCCTTATTTCTCAAGTGGCCCATTGACCTCCCTGTCAGCCAAACAAGCCCAAGAAAAGGAGCGTGAGCTAACTACAATTTGTAGAAAAATTTGAGTTCTAGAAAATCTGGGAGATGGAGAATTTGTCGGCAAAATACATGTTACCCATACAAAGAAACAAACTCTAGGACGCCACCTTCAAAGCTCTGTCTCCATCAAAATTTAATGGGCATACAATGGACAAAAGCTACATCACACACGGTCGTTTCTTCCGTCGAGGAACCTTGCTCCGATAACTACCTTGACGGCCCTTGCTGGAAGCAAAAAAATCCTATTTATGTAGTGAGAAGTTGTCGCTGGAAGCTATGGTTGGTTGCGGTGGATCACAGTTTTTTTTTTTTTTTTTTTTTAACAAGAGTAAAGCCGGCCTCGACGGGGATGACTGGCTTTAGTGGTGGGATTTTCTAGGCAAAGATAGTTTGGAAACATTAATATGGCCGACAAAAATAGAATGAGATGGAAAGCATATTCTTGAAACTTAGTAGTTGCTATAGAGGTTTTTAAATCTAAATTTGGGGAAAAGTAATGGCTTCCTCTTGATTTTTCTTCTCCCTGCAGCTGGTTTCTCTTGGAGTTGGGTCCAAAGAATAGATGAAAATGATTGAGCACATGAGCAAAACATAGCCTCTTTCCTTGACAAATCCATTGGTGGATGCTTATTTACTTAATCCACCTTTTCTTCAGGGGCGGACGGAGAGATTGAAAGTTAGAGGGGCACAATCGAACTTGTAAAAATATTAGGAGAAATTTTACAATTAAAAATT
>CAIGRS010334535.1:0-12287 GCA_903798395.1 Fraxinus floribunda
TTGGTTCACAATTCTTGGGTCGAATCCAAAACCTCGATCTATTGGCTTTCTTGGGTTGGTTCTAATCTAGTTGTTGGGTTGCGTAGCTACTATTGCTACGTGGTTCACATCACAACATATATACAGTTGAAGCACCAAATATTCATATTTCAAAAATCGCTCCATTAAATTACTGAATTGCACTCCACAATTGCATGTTTACTTCAATAATTATGAATCGAAATTTACATCTCAATAACCCAGCAATAATTTGAATTTGATTACCACCCCTATGATTACCTAATTTAATTATGGAGGTATTAATTTCATAATTTAGTTTTGTTTTATCCTACACCTTACGAGTTTCACAATGATTCTAAATCAATATTCATAGATGGTAGAAACATAAATAATGTTGATTCACTCATGCGAGAGAATATCTATGAACACAACTAGAAACCAAGAAAGGGATGCCAAAACAAATTCTATAGTTTAATCAAGGGGAGCGTTCCTCCTACAAATTATTTTTACCCTTCACTTGAATTAATATAATGGTGCAGATGTAAAGTATATATTGCCACTTCCAACCACCCTTCTAAAATCAATAGTCGGTGATTGCCGCCGCCGCTCTCTCTATAATGCCAGCCAAGGATTTCACCAAAAAAATCCAATAAAAACAACAAACAATCCCTCAGCAGAAAAATATAGAAAGATATAATCATTACTTACTACAAGAGACATACATGTCGCTAATTACAATACTTTCTCTTCCTCTCTCTTTCTCAAGGAATTTCCTCTTACAAATATGAGAGGCTGTGATGGTCTTTCAAACAAGAAGCAATATTGATTTTTTTTATTATAATTATACATTCCAGATGATATTTGAGGGTGTTCTAATCTGCAGAACTAGAATTTTCTTTATTTTGTGGGTAAAACTCGGAAATTTGGGGGAGAAATTGCATAAAAAATTCAAATAATCCCTCACAAATACAAAGCTTTTTTATCCAACATTGTACGCCTCGCAAACTGGAAAAATGATTGATGGAATGAGAGACAGTTGCTAATTTTTGTTGGGTGATTTTAAATTGGTTGGTTTGTTTTTGGAGTGAGCTTTATGTCGGATGGTGGTGTGGTAGGTGTTGGGAAGGTGGGACACCGTGGAGGGCGACCTCATGGCTTCTCTTACAGTTCCAATGACCTATTCCTTCGCCAGTAAGTTCTTTCGCCTAGCCACTTGATGTTTTAGAGTGAGTTCATATGGTTTAACACTTTCCTTATTTGCAGGTTTGTTACCGAGGTGCGAGTCTTCTCCTTAAGATTGTGATATAATCAGCCACATCTACCAGTAACCACTCAAGGATTAGACCTACAACGAGCTAATTGATAAGAACACACCTTCATTCTAAACGGATTGATGGCCTCTCGAAGGTGAGTTACTCTATTCAATGTTATGTTTGGCTGTTCTAACCCTTTTCTCTTCATACAGATGATTACTTGAAGAAGAAAGTACTTAAGCCGGATTTTACTAAGATTCGACATAGTGTAGCTGGGGCGAGAGCCCGTAAGACTAGTTTGTCCGTCTACAAGAAGTAGGCGGAGAAATTGAATCTGCTAAGTATGAGGAAGTTTCCAGCGGAAGATGACGAAGTGGAGGAGGAAACTTCACTAGTAAAAAGGAAAAGAACTAGCTTATCCGGGGCATCGTCTCCTGCCTCAACAGTGGTAAAATCTCATCCACCTCCTTCTATTCCTACTAGATGATTGTGGCAGTAGTATCTGAGGTACTGGCGGGTGTGGTAGTGGAAGCCATCCCGTCTTCATCCGCCAGCCAGCCATCAGAGCTACCTTGAAAAAGGATGAAGAAGTTTGTGAATCCACCACATCGCAACAAGGCAGTAAACTTCTTGAGGGGTCAATAAGGAAGAACTTTTCGAGGTTGTGCTAGAGATGCTGCTTCTTGAGACTGCCTCTGCCATCCAAACTCATAAAAAGTTTTGGACTAAGGAGTGGCAGACCTACAATGCCTCCTGTAAAGTCGAGGACGTGCTAGCAGCCAACAACACAATGCCTGTGTTGCTCGTGCGCTAAGTATTGGCATGATTACTGAAGATCTGGTTCGGACTCTTTGCTAAAAGAATGAGGAATTGAATCAAAGGGTGAAGGCTTCGGAGAGGTGAAAAAGGCTAAAAGAAGGTAAAAGAGCCGAGGTAAAGAGGACTAAGGCTGAGGTGAAACTAGACTCTACTGAGATACAAATAAATCACTTGAAGAATAAACTCCTCGAGTTAGTATCCCAAGTAGATGTGATTACTAAGCAAATAGACGATTCCAACGAACACCAAATGATCGCCTCTGAGACCTTGAAGGAGGCCAACAAGGAAAGGGCTAAATTGAATATGTTGATTAAAGCCCAGAAGGAATAGATTGAGTCTCTAAGGAAAGAAGCGAAGATAGTAGGCAAAACGTCTGTACAGAACCACATTGACAACTTCGACCAGATGAAGGAGTACGATGACTTCGCCAACTACTAGGCTTCGTAGAACTCCCAATTGATGCTTTCTCGCCTGAGGAAGGTCTATCCCGATCTTGATGTCACTTTCTGTAAGAGGAGTTCGAGGAGCCTACTGGAGGCTGACCTGCCTCGCAATTGATAAAGTAGCTCCTCCTGGAGAAAAGGTAGGGGTCGGGGCCATTGTAAATGCAATCCTTAGTTTTCCTTTTTCTTCTTCCTTGTAATGACTTTGGCCCTAATTTGTTCCATAATGAAATTCTTTTTTCAATTGTTTTTCCAAGTGTTTTTACTTTACCTAAGACACGCTAACCATATAAAAACTTAAGCAAATGGAATCCAAGTGTAAACACTTTGCCTAAGCACAACCACTTAAGCAAATGGATGAAGCAAATGGAATCCAAGTGTAAGCACTTCGACTAAGCATAACTACTTAAGAGTGTGAGGATGCTATTGATCCGCTTCACCAGAAGTTGCACTTGCACCTTCCCTAATGAAGTGGATATCCTCGGTTGAGGTGGCCCCTTGGGGACGTATGCACCTCGAAAAGGAGTAAGAATGTGTGAGAATGCTGATCTGCTTCACCAGAAGTGGCACCTGCACCTCCCTTAACGAAGTAGATACCATTGGTTGAGGTGAATTCGTTTGAGAACAATGTAGAAGTGAAAATTAATTCATTCAATTGATAATAATATTTGCATGATAAGTCCCCATATCTCTTTACCGATAATACATCCTCAACTGTTCGATGTTCCAGGGATGAGGCATCACTTTACCTTCCAAATTTTCAATCTTGTACGTCGCCGATCGTACTTCTCCAGTGACACGATATGGGTCCTCCCAGTTCAGCCCCAGTGTTCCTATTCCCGATTCTTTTGATAATGGAAACAATTTTCGAAGTACCAGATCACCAATGCAAAAGGCCCTTTCTTCACCTTATCATTGTAGTAGTGTATCATTTTGCATTGGTAGGAGGCGAGTCTAACTTGAGAATCATCTCTCTTTTCTTCGAGGAGTTCAAGCTCAAGCCTTCTCAGTTCATCGTTTGTTATTTCATTAAAGTGGATGCGACGAGGCGAATATACTCCAACTTCTACTAGGCTCATGGCTTTAGTCCCGTAAGTCATGGAGAATGGGGTCTCCCTGATTGCCATCTTGTAACTTGTTCGTATGGCCTAAAGAACCTGGGGAGTTTGTCAACTTATGCCCCCTTTGAAATATCCAACTTTTTTTCAGGGTGAGTTTGATGGTCCGTTGACCGCTTCGACCTGGCCGTCAGATTGGGGATGATGACGTGTTGAGAAATGCTTTTTAATTTTGAGCTTATGCACAAATACCTAATCTTTTGTTATCAAATTGCTTACCATTATCTAAAACCAAAGAGTGGGGGATGTCGAACCTGTGTATAATGTTCTTCTAGATAAGTTTGGAAGTGTTCACTTCAATGATCTTGGACAACAGCTCTGCCTTGACCCATTTTGTAATGTAATCAATTACGATAATGGCGAAGTGGCATTCCCCCTCCCTTTTGATAATGGACCATTAAGATCAACTCCCCATTTGGTAAATGGTCAAGGACTTGATACGACTGTGAGTTCTTATGAGGGCCGCTTTTGCATGTTGGGAAAACATTGGCATATTTCACACTTGCGTACGAATTGTATCAATCCCTTTTCAAGGTGGGCCAATAGTATCCTTGTCTAAGTACCTTGTGTGCTAGTGTTGGCTTTCCAGAATGATTGCCACAAACTCCTTCATATATCTCCCTTAGTAGCCCTCCTTCGAAGTCGACGAGCTTTGACTTCATTGTTTGGTATGATTTGTTCCGTGAGAAAGCAATAATCTATTGCAACCATGAAGGGGCGCTTCCTATCTACATAACTTCTTCTCCCTTGTAATTGAAAGTTTGGCAAGGTATTATATGGAAACTATCGTAAGAAGTTCGAAATCCTTACTGCTAGCCAATTTTGACAAACTGTCTGCGTGAGAGTTCTCAAGGTAAAGTACTTGTGTCAGTTCAAACTTCTCAATGTTGGGGAGGAAATTCATGACTAGTTTCAGGTATGCTGCCATGTGTTTCTCTCTAGCCACAAAATTTCCGTTGACTTGGTTCACCATTAGTTGTGAGTCACTGTTGATGAACAACCTTTTCGCTTGCAGCTCTTTAGCTGACGAAGACCAGCTAGGAGTCCTTCATATTCAGCTACATTGTTAGATGCTTTGAATCCAAGCCTTAATGCACAGTTAAGGTTATGGCCCTTCGGACATTCTAAGACTACTCCTGCTCCTGAACCAGCTTTCCTAGAGGATCGTTCTACAAAGAGATTCTAGGTAGGAGGCTTCACCGATTCTATACTCACTTTAATTTTAAGGGCCTTCGCAAATTCAGCAACAAACTCAGCCAGGCCTGGCCCTTAACTACAACTTTGGGTTTATACATTATGTCGAACTCACTCCGCTCTACTGCCCACTTCAGCAGCCTCTCCGAGGCGTCTAGTTTCTGAAGGCGAATGCTATTGGCCTAGAAGTATGGCCTCCACTTTTGAGATACGGTTATCAAGGAAAGAGCGAGCTTCTCCATGTTTGGGTATCATACCTCTGCTGGTAACAAGGCTTTGCTAATATAGTAAATGGGCAATTGATGTATCTCCTCTTTCCTTATAAGAATTGAAATGATAGCCTTATCTGACACAGCTAGATAAATCAACAATGATTTGTCCATTTTAGATTTGGACAAGATGAGAGCTTGTCCAAGGTAAATTTTTAGTTACTAGAATGCATTCTCACACTTTGGTGTCCATTGGCACCTTTTCCGTACTTTGAGAATCTTGAAGAAAGGAATACACTTCTTAGTAGCTTTGGATATGAAGTGGTTGAGTGTGGCCACACTGCTGTGAGCCGTTGCACCTCCTTCGGCTTCTAAGGTAACCTAATTTCAATCAAAACCTTCTTCTCCGGATTCGCTTCAATTTCTTTCTGATTTACAATGTATACTAGGAACTTACCGGATGCCATACCAAATGCACATTTGATTTGAGAGGGTTTAGCCTCATCCGATATCTCATCAGAATTTGGAAGGCCTTGTCTAAGTGTTTTACATGCTTCTTAGCTTGGAGGCTTTTCACGAGCATATCGTCCACATAGATTTCCATCATTTCACCGAGTTGATCAGTAAACATTTTGTTTACTAGCCTCTGATAGAAAGCTCTAGCATTTTTCAGCCCAAAGGGCAACACCTTGTAAAAATACTATTCTTTATCCGTAATGAAAGAAGTGTTGTCCTCATCTTTCGAGTACATGAGAATCTGGTTGTAACCCGAATAAGCATCCATGAAACTTAACAACTCGTGTCTAGTGGTCGAGTCTACCAATTAGTCTATTCAAGAAAGTGAAAAACTGTCCTTTGAGCAAGCTTGGTTGAGATTGGAGAAGTTGATGCACATTCTCCACTTGCTATTGTGCTTCCTTACTAGCACAAGATTGGATATCAATTTTGGATAGATGGCCTCATATCTTTCCATTTTCAAGGCTCTTCTCCTAGGCCTATGTGGGGTTTGACTTGGATCAATTTTCAAATGGTGGCAACTAACCTTCGGGTCTATTCTGATCATGTCCTCATGCTTCCATACAAAGACGTCTGAGTTCTTGTGGAGGAAGTCCTTCAGTTGTTTTTTGGTTTTCTCTCCAAAATCTTTTCCCACTTACAGGACTTTAGAATCGTCTTGGGGATCCATTGGAATGCTTTCCAGTTCTTCCATTGGAACGATTTGTGATTCCGATTCAATAATTCGAAGATCCAGTTCATCTAGAACTACCTTTTCAGGCCAGTCCTTCTCAACATATTTTCGTTGTGTAGGGGATTGTCCTTCTTCAAGGGCTTCAGACATCTCACTATCAAGGAGAACCATGTTAACTCCACGTAGCTCAGCCTTTCTCAAGGATTTTAGTTAACACTCACTTTAGTCCATCTGATCACCTCAAAAAGTGGTTATTTTTCATTTTGTGGACAATATTATTCATAAATGATTGGTGGAGGTGACAGCCTATAAGTCCTTGAAGGTTGGCCTTCCTAGCACTCCATGGTATGGTCAACTACCAAGAATTCCAAGAAGTGGTATGCTACTAGAGGTGGAGTCTCCATTTCAATAGCCAGGGTAATCCTTCTCCTTGGAATAATGCTATCTCCGGTGAACCCATATAAGAGGAAAGTCATAGGGGTGAGTACGTGGTCTACCGCCATCTTATCTTAAGAGAAACCAAATAGGATATTGACTGAACTCCTATTTTCTATTAACTTGCGCTTTAATCCATTTCAAGCCACCACAGCTCTCACCACTAGTGAATCGAAGTGGAGATAGTGTACACCCACCGCATCTTCCTGAGTGAATATAACAGGCTCTATAGACCTCGTCCTTTGGGATTTCCTTAGTATATAGCTGGCCATGGTGGGTCTTCGGCTTCCTTGGTGTAATTCTTTTGCACATTTCTGGACTCATATCCTACGTATGGTCCCTTCATTATTGTGTCAATTTTTCAAATGTATTGTTCATTCGTGGCGGTCGGGTCTCTCCTAGGTCACTGTCCTCTCCATGTCTTAGTTTCTATCATATCGCGACTAGTGTCATATCGTCTCTCCCATTCTCGTTGAATTCTACCTCGGAGTTTCATCCTCATGGCAGTTCTTCCTAGTGCTATGAGGGTTGCTTCTTGCTGACCTAGTGACTTCCCAGCATTCACTCGTATCATGGCCATAAAAATGGTGGAACGTGCAATAGGGCCGTAGATCCTCTTGAGGCCTATTTCTTGACTCTCTGCATTTTCTTCTATTCCTAGAGAAAAAGGGTCTCCCATGATTTTTGGCTGCAACATTACCACAAGGTCCAATGTTTTTGTACTCCAATATTAGTACTGCATTCAAAGTGGATATGGCCAATGCTGTCCCAAAGCGGGAGCCACCGCATGTCCGACTTGAGTCCAATGCTGGCTGATGATCTGTGAGGTAGGCCCTCTATCGATCAGCCGTTGGGATGGAGGAAGTCCTTGTGCCGTCTATTTTCGATGATCAATCATCTATTCATTGACATTTTCAACTTACATCATTTCTACCAGTACGTCGTAGGTAGAGAGATTTTATTTCAGACATCTCTCCAAACAACGTATTCATATTTAGTCTTTTGGAGCTGAGAGAGCTTCTTTATTTGTGACTTGCTCGCAATAGGTTATTTCATAAGTAAAACGGGCAAGGTCACTTTTCAGAGTTTTCCCTGCCGCTTGCCTCATATCCCGCAGTCACTGGATTGGCGTCTCTCCTTCATTCCTTGACAATTATTGGTTCAAAAATGATTTCTTGAGGTCTGACCAGTTCCTGATGCTAAGATGTGTCAACTTACTATACCACACTTCGGCGTGCTGCTAAGTGTTAAGTGAAAAGCTCTATGTTTTAGAGCAAGTGAAGCGCCTTGAAGGCTCATTTGCGTTTTGTACTTGTTGAAGTGTTTCTCTAGGTCATCTTTTTCCTTCATACTTAGGAATTTTGTGGAAAACAAAGTTCTGTAGAATGGAAAAGCTACGAAGCTCCTTATAGAATGAGAGCTTTTCATCATCATCATCATCAAGATCATAGGACCAACATCGATATGATCCAGGGTGCGCCACTTTTTATCAAGAATTCGAAGCATGTTGGAGAGAGACTAGAGCCAAGTTCGAGATTTCAAAGAGTTCACAAAGTTGGTCATTTACATGTTCAAGCAATGAAGTCCATAATATTGAATACAACATGCCATGAATCAAGTTTCATGTTGGGGTTGAGGGCCGGAAAGCATTGGAAAGCACTCGAGTCAAGAAAACGAATTTGGAAAGCACTCGAATTTTTAGTATCAATTTGAGGCCCAATTTTGGCATAGAATAAGTTCGAAATTGAAGATCTGTATTTCTACAAGTTTTNATTGGAAAGCACTCGAGTCAAGAAAACGAATTTGGAAAGCACTCGAATTTTCAATCTCAGTTTGAGATCCAATTTTGGCATAGAATATGTTCGAATTTGAAGATCTGTATTTCTATAAGTTTTGTATCCCTTGAAGTAAGCTTTTCAAATTATTTTGAATCACCCCAATCAAATATTGGGAGAGGAAGATACGACTAAAATATTGAAAGTTGTCTGGTGGGGAAAATGTATAACTATGCGACCGCATAATTAAATTGACATGCGACAACATCCGTGCCTCCACAGAACTCCCAGGCACATTGAAGGCCTTCTGCATAGAATCCTTCTATGCGGCCGCATAGAATAAATCCAGGTAGAAAGTTTCATTTTCGCAATTTTTCCATATTTTGTTAGAATTCTATTATATTAAAAATTCCTATAGTTTTGGCAAGTTAATCTCATTTTTTATTAGTTCCTTAGTATTTCCAATTCACTGTATAAAAAATAAGACTTTTATGATGAATCAATGAGAATTTTCTCTCTTGAAGCTTTACTTCAAAAACTTGTGTTTTTCCGTGGACATAGCGAACTTATCAAGATCTAAATGATTCTTGTGGCGTTCATCAACATCGGATCGTGGGTTCTTCATTGTGTAATCAAGGGGTCAACGTATCTTTTTTGTCGTTGGATTTTTTGGTTCATTTTGTGGGGTTCAAATCCAAAACCGAATTTAATTGGCGTTCTTCGATTTCGCATCAATCTCGTTGTGGGTTTTATAGTCACCACTGCTATGGGGTTCGCATCAGACATGGCTTATTAGAGTCGTTCCCATCTGCCAAAAGGTAGGGTGGCCGCAGTGAAGTTCCACCTTGATTCTCTCAATCAGCTAGGTTTTGTCTTTCTCACCTATTCCTAGGTGGAGGACCTGAACTTCTTGGCTTTACACGAATTCTTATGGACCAACTGTTTGATGTGTAGACTGATCCCTATTTCTAGGCATTCGCCTGATTCGATCAAACACACCTGCAGACCTCTGAGGCCGCTCTTCATAATTCGAGGGAAAGTTATCTCTCCCAGCCTAGGCGACGGGGGGAAGGGAGGGAGGATAGTGTAGTTGGAAGTGTCTATTCCCACTTTATTTTCAATAGGAGCATCTCTTTATTGACTCGAATGAGTTCTCTGGCTCGACTCCACTTTAGCTCGTCGATTGTGGAACGATTGTGAAGGATTTTGATGGGCTTGAAATCCGCCTTGATTTTGTATCTGAACGAAGAGTTTTTACATGGCTACATTCTAGGCCGCAATGTCTCTCATGTTAGTAGCCATGCGAGCTACTTCGATCGTTAGCCACAAGGCAATTCTTCCGCCTCTGCAACACCAGTGATGAGGCCTCTGGTGTGTGACATTATTTCGAATTATCTCTTCTTCAGAGATTTCTTTTACTCTTCTCTTGTTTACTTCTTCATTGCTGGAACTCATTTGTTTGGGCTTCAAATTCTCTCCTTCCAAATAATAGAGACTTGGTTTACGGCTTCGACTTGTCCTTTTTTCAAGAACAAATCCCTTTTTCTAGGGAAAATATCAATTGAATATTTCGATAAGTTTTTTTCTTTCATGGGGATACTCATGGTTATAGTAACATTTCTGCAGACGGTGTCTATCTATTAACCCCGAAAAATGGCTCCGACACGTGGCCAATAGATTAAGTCTATGCGTATACTCCTCCCTACGTACAGTAGAATACCGTTAATCACTCGTGGCCTTTTTTTGTGGGGGATGGAAGCTGTCGCGAGCACTCAGACAGTTAAGTCAATTTTTTGATCAATCGAAAAGCGATACCTGGCGGTGAAGTGGTCGCCAAAATGTGTATAAATGTAGTGGAACGCTATTTAGAATTAGACTAGAATGAAAAGATATGAATTCCCCCCACCCTTACCATAGTGTGGGGGCATTTATATTAGAAAAGGAAAAAGGAGAACAGTTGGATGGGTGGACACAAGGCTTCGAATCCCGGATATGTCGTCTTTTCATAGGCGTCAATATGTCAATCCATAGGTTGGCGGGCATTAAATGATTTTTGACATAGCAACATGAGTTGACCATTCGTCGTGTATGGTGGATGAGTCCAGCTCTTCTACGAGGGAGCAGTAGGATTTCGGTTTGGGGCATCAAATTAAGTTCGTCCAATGCAAATTCAGTTCGTCCGGGGTGCAAATTCAGTTTGTCTACCAAGTGGTAGTGCAGAATCAAGTTGCACAATATGTGTCAGATGACCTGTATGGATTAGGTAAAGGGCTTTTGAAGGCCCGTAACAAAAGGCATTGACATTAAAGAGATTTTTTCTCCGTATTCTATGAAAGATTCATTCAGGATAATTATGGCATTTGTGACACATTTTGATCTTTAGTTACATCACATGGTTTACAAATTAAAGAAATTCATCTATGGCCTTAAGTTGGTTTCCGGTAATGGTATTACAAATTTCGTCAAATAATTATATCATTTCGTTTTGAGATGAATTCAATTGATGACTGTCTATATCACTATTTTAATAGTAGTAAGCATATTTTCTAGTATTGTACGTCGATGACATACCGTTTTTCTGCAACGATATAAGCTTATTGTACGAAACCAAGAGAGTTCAATTATGGAATTTTAAAATGAAAAATCTTGGTTATGCTTATTTCTTATTAAGGATATAGATACACAAGGATCGTTCTCGGTGTATTTTTTGATTATCAAAAAAGAGTTATATTGATAAGGTTTTTAAGAGATTTGGGATGCAAATATGTAAATCGGGCGATACCTCTATTACTAAGGGAGACATGTTTAGTCTCAATTAATGTCCCAAGATAAATTTAAATAAAGAAAAATACAGAAAATCCCATGTGCTTCAGCAGTGGAGAATTTAATGTATACTTCAGTTTACACACATCCGGATGTAACATTTATTGTTGGAATGCTAGGAAAATATTTAATGGAGAATTTTAAAAAATGGCTAATTATATGCTTGTCAATTGAAAAATGTCTAATTTTGATAACTATTGTAAAAATGGCCAATTTTGGTATCAAATTTTCTTTTATACCTTTAATGAAAAATGAAGGGTTTTTTTTTTTTTTTTTTTTTTTNCAAATTTCTAGAGAAGAAGTAACTTCCATGAGAAGACATAATAATACAAGATAATACCTAATGGGTTAATGTCATTTCATTATTTATTAGGTAATAACCAAAGACTATTTTTTGAAAGAAATGAAGATAATGAAATAGAAAAACCATTAAATGACAAAAAAAATTTACATTCTTTTACTTCGAAGAAAATCATATAATTTTTTATTGAAGAAATTTAGTCTCATCCACAATTATCCATAGAAGGTAAATTTTCTTCGAAATCTTTTTTTTTTATTGATAAATTGTATTTAATAGTTTTTGTGATATACGTGATGTAGATGGATGGTTATATTTGTCAAACAATTATTAGATATTCATTGCAAGATTATTATTGGAGAAGATGGTAAATGTGAATGGTGAATTGTCTAGCCGACATATCATTCTCGACATTTTATAAATGTCGAGAACTACACTTCAATTACAATTCTTGACGTTGCTTCAAATGTCGAGATTTATGTTACAAACTTAATGAGGCTACAAACTATTTTTATTTTTACTGATAAGTGCATTTTTGTGCACTTATTCGGGGTCATTTTACTAAGCTTTTTTGTCATTTTATTATTGCATGTTACTTAACTTCGGTTATTTTTATCTTATTTTAGTTTTGGACTTGTTTCGAAACAATGGAAAAGAAATAAGGATAAATAGGCAAATTGATGGAAGTTTGGGGGGCAACAAGCAATTGGGTAAGAGTTGAAGCACTAAAA